>WNWK01037885.1:0-18230 GCA_009830355.1 Cherax destructor | reverse complement strand
AACCCTGGCTGTTTTTACAGACGGGACGGCACCTAAAGTCAGTGCCTGACCAGCCAGGCTTGTTCGTACGTGGGGGTTTGCGTGCGGCCAACAGCCTTGGTTGATCGGGCCCCTGACCCAAAATGGGGCTGGGCACGACCGGGCCGCGGGGAATTCACCTGGGAAACCCCTCTCTAGGTATTCTCCTGGTATTCAGAACACAACTAAAAGGTTTTAGGTCACAATATTCAGCAACAAATCGTTCCGGACAGCATGAACACTAACTGAATACTTTGAGCCCAGGTTTGTGAATAATTGGAGCTTTAAAACTTTTTGACATTAAACGTCCCTGGGAAACTGGAAAAATTCAGGTTCGTCAAGGGAAGAAAAGTAAAATCCTTTAATCAAGACCTCTTCAGCATCAAGGAACTTTCTGGGGCCAAACAAGTCAATTTGAAAAATGGAGGAGCTGGAATAATGAATACCCTTGGATATCTAAAAGATGTTTTTTTAGATTTCATTTGTTTCAAATAAATTCCTGGTATCTTACCATTTGGTTACCTAAACAGAATGACTCACCAGGATAGAAATTTTTCAAGGTTTTTGCTTCCTGTGAGTGTCATCTACTGTGTCAACTTTTATCATTCTCAGTCTCACTGTCTTTCTGAGAATACTTTGGATGCAAAAACAATGATGCAGTTTCGATATAAGTACCCCAAGGACTAAAAAGATTCACCCAAAATTGATTTTTTATTCACCACAGTGAGGAGCATGGCCCCCTTGATCTAAATTGCATTTTTTTACAGACAAATCACCAGCATGGCAGCGGCAATCATGCTCTACCAAGTCCTTAAAAGTCGAGACTCATTTTCATCACAGTATCCACCTCCTACAATTTTCCCCGGGTTTTCCCTTGTTTTCAATCAAACTGATAATAAAAAATTTTTATACCAACCGTGAGCCCCCAGGGGGGGAAATTTTCACCTAAATTTTGCCCCTCCAGAATGGCCACTATCGTCAGGGTTAGTACCATCTTTCGGGGGTTGGCGGTAAGACAAACCTGGTGTGTGTGTCAGGCATTGTGGGAGCTGGTAAACTATTAAATTTTTATAATGTTGCGCCATCTCAAATGTTCCCAAAGGGTTAAGCCCACGGCTTTTTTTAATGAAATTAAATTTTTGGGAGATTTTTTTTTGTTTAGTACTCAAATTGGGACAGTGACACTGAAAACGTCTAATAACAAATCAAATGCTGGAAACCCCTCCTTCCACCTCTGGTATCTCCCCAAACAGCATCAAATCGACAACATTTCAAGTGGGGTTGGAAAATTTTTCGTCGTTTTAAAATCTACAAGAAGAATGATACAGTGATGAGAACTTCCATGTTGATGAGATGAATGATGTTTCAGCGATGGTCCCACGAAAAGCAGTGATGTACTAGGTGGAGAAGTGTGCCATGTATCATAACAAGTTACCATGCACTTGACAACCATCTGACAGTGATGATTATGGTGGTTGTGATACAGTGCTGGGACGGAGGTCACGACGACCATTGCAACAACCACCATCACAAACACCACCAGCTGCACCACCAAGACACCACACATGGAATTGACAGGAAAATTACAAATTTTATAACACAAAAAGTGAAAATGCGGACTCTTACGATATTTTTCTTTGATGCAGCAAACTGTGGCAAGCATAACAATCATAACATGACAAACACAAATGTTTCAACACGATCGCACTTGCATAAATGAAGGGACACCACTGTGGCAGAAATGTATCTGTTCTTCACCATTATGCACATGCAACATGTACATAAGAACATTACAAAATATTGGACAACCACATGACTCGTGTGTACACCAGCGCCTGGTGACCTTATTCTTTGCATATATTGCATATCTCTGACAAGGCAAATCCTGGCAAGAATGATATATTGTTCAACGTCTGGAAAACTTTCATGTATCTGGAAAACAAATTCAATAATTTTACAACTCTTTAGAAAATATTGTGACTGACGGAAAGAGACAAACCTACATGAACTTTAATTTGACCATTATTAGCCAAATCATAGCTAAAACCTGGTTACACCTCCAGCACAGCACCTCCGCACAGACAGCCAAATTCTGGGGCCTTGTAAGCACTACCTAACAGCAGTTCTGCCACAGGTATAAAGAAACATGTTCACGAGAAAGGACCATCAAAGAGGCGAGATACCAAAAATATGTTGTAAAATGTGGTGGGGGGAACTTTGCATTGAGCTTTGCTTGAGGATTTTTACAAGCTTCTAATATAACTGTGAACAGTGTGTATATAGTGTGCAGTGAAGATATGGTGAAAGAACAGAGAACAATAAAAACAGTGAGTGAAGAGAACTTGACATTTATTTTTGTACAATAAATTTAAGTGAACAAACATGATCCATAAAAAGGAAAAAACATGAAAACTTTACAAAAGAGTAACTAACTTCACTCAGCCAGCGTGCGTGTTGGCATATGACAGTCACCAGTGTCGATTTCAATGCTTAATATCTGCTTAAGTATTTATCAGATTTCACTCATTTTGGTCTTATTTCAAATCGAAAAACAGGAAATCTTTTAATATATTTTTTAAATCTCTGGTACTGAGGCTCAGATTGATTTTGTACCCAGGAGGCCTGGTCAGGATTGAGTCATGGGGGCATTGAACCTCAGAACAACATCCAGGTGGCAGTAAGGGTTAAGAGAAACCAAGGTAAATGGTACATGCCATTAGTGCACTGACTGCCAGAAGGACATTCATGTTAAACTGCATGTTGGATATCCTCTGCCCAGAATTAATAATATTTATAACAAATTCTGAGGAGCAAGGTACATTTGAAAGACTGACCGTAACAATTAACAGGTGCTTCTGACACCTCATGCTAAGTAGATCTCAGCATTCGTTTTCAAGATTGTTTTTATATATACAATATTTTGTCATTTGAATGCACAATGCACCAAGCACCTTACAATACATTATGCACTGAGTCATATTTGACATGACCTAAATATATTGTTGTATACAGTGATTGCTATTTCATCAGATAGTCAGCTACCATGTTTCAATGAACATAGTAAAATGTGAGTTCGGTCAGAATTTGTAGTGGGTCCTGGAGTTCACCCGGAGAGGGTTTCAGGGGTCAACGCCCCCGCGCCTCGGTCTGAAGCCAGGCCTCATG
This sequence comes from Cherax destructor, assembly GCA_009830355.1. Taxonomy (NCBI): domain Eukaryota; kingdom Metazoa; phylum Arthropoda; class Malacostraca; order Decapoda; family Parastacidae; genus Cherax; species Cherax destructor. Next base: position 15,047 of record WNWK01037885.1, on the reverse strand, counting down.
GTGAATCAGGGTCTGATCAACCAGGCTGTTACTGCTGGCCGCACGCAAACTGACGTACGAACCAGAGTCGTTGGTCAGGTACTGACTTTAGGTGCCTGTCCAGTGCCTTCTTGAAGACAGCCAGGGGTCTATTGGTAATCCCCTTATGTATGCTGGGAGGCAGTTGAACAGTCTTGGGCCCAGGACACTTATTGTGTTGTCTCTCAATGTACTCGGGGCGCCCCTGCTTTCATTGGGGAATGTTGCATCTCCTGCCGAGACTTTTGCTTTCATAGGGAGTGATTTTCGTCTGTAAGTTTGGTACCTACTGAGGCCAAAATAGCAGCCATTATACTTTACTAGACTTCCAAGGACATCAAAAGAGTGTTGGGGTTCCTGAGTATAGCTGGCTATTACTGCTGATTCTGCTCTGCTTTTTACCAAGTTTCAGCAGCAGTGGCCAGGCTAACAAGCTCTAGAATTCTCATCCAACAAATGAAGATAAGATAAGATTTCGATCGGATTTTTAACCCTGGAGGGTTTACCCCAGGATAACCCAAGAAAGGCAGTGCGTCATCGAGGACTGTCTGTCTTATTTCTATTGTGGTCCTCAATCTTGTTCCCAGGATGCGACCCAACAGTTGACTAACACCCAGGTACCTACTTGCTGCTAGGTGAACAGGACAATAGGTGTAAGAAACACGTCGAAATGTTTCTACCAGCCGGGAATCGAACCGGCCCCTCCTGTGTGAAGCGAGGCTTTGCCAGCCAGGCCACGGGACCACTTGAAGTAGTATGATACCTTCCTCAGTTTAATAAAACCCATTATTGAATTGACGGTTTATTTCTAACGTCATCAATATTGAACAGGAAGTGGGAATCATCCTTTTACATTAATCCCATAAAGAGACTCTGCTCTGTTTCCTATTACTCAACAAAATAAGAAATCATTCCTTTGTATGACTGCATTATGTTAGTAGGGAATGACGAAAACTATAGACTACAGACACTCATTAAACTCTATTAATATAACTACGGTGCCCCATGGCCTGGTGGCTAAAGCTCTCTCTTCACAGGGCGAGGTCCGGGTTCGATTCCCGGCGATGGTAGAAACATTGGGCGTGTTTCTTTACACCGGTGGTCCATGTTCACCCATCAGTAAGATGGGTAGCTGGGTGTTAGTGGACTGGTGTGGGTCGCACCCTGGGACAAAACTGACCTAATTTGTGGGAAATGCTCTGCATAACAAGCGGCTTTATATAAAGTAGTATGTCACTGATGTCAGCTATGGTCTGTATACCTTGTACTTGTAGAACTAAAGATATTATTATATTATTAACGCAATATTACTGTTTGTGTAGACCTGTGTGTAAGGAACTTATTTAGGTTTAATTATCAAAACAATTAACACTGAAGAGAGTATGTAGTCCAGTAATATTGAAAATTTGTTTTAGTTAAAATTATCACAGAATGCGTAGTTTTGAACCCATTGTGAGTCCAAAAACTCACAGGTTAGTGTGTGAGTTTTAGCACTCACTTGCCATGGGTTCAAGCCCTACCCGTTCTGTGATTTATTGGCAATTATGATATTACGATTTCGTAAGAAAATATAAGTTACTAAAGGAAGGTAAAAGTTAACTGAAATATATTTACATAAAATAGTTGCAGATTGAAAATTAGTATCATTGGGAGACTTCTTTTGAAGGGACGAAAGACATAAATAACATAAAGTACTTACTTAAGACATATGTGACCAGAACGAGGCCATTACCTCCAGCACCGGTAAAGAACTGCATCAACAGGAAGATGTAGTAGTTAGGGGACACTGCGCTTGTAACTCCACCAACACATAATAGAAGTACTGACACCAAGATTCCCTTTATTCTTCCGAAGTGATCAGCTAAGTCACCAACAACAATGGCTCCACTAACATACCAGTCATGTACATTGAACCACCAAGAGGACGAAGCCAAGATTTTTCACATGTTAAGTCAAACTGTGGAAATAAAAAATGTCAGAGCATTAATTCGATTTTTTTTTTAAATAACGTCATATATACATTGCAGTACAAGGTATCTTTATTAAGACATAATTCCAAAGTTAAAAAAAAATAACAAACATAAAACAAAACCTCGTCAATGAGAATCATGTGTTCACAACATACATGACATTATAATAGGAACCCAACTAAATAACACAAGTACCAAAATAAAAATACTCCTACAATGAAGGGAGATAATATTACACACAGTACTAAAATGTTTGTAAAAACTGTACACCTAAACCAAGCCCACATTGTCACAGCCAACTAACAACAGTTGACCCTAATATATATAACAATGCATAACGAACAATCTCATATAACCTTTAATGCTAATCCGAAAACAAAATATAATGAAATCCAAGAATTGAATGGATCCCCAAGGACTTCTACAAAAAAAAATATATATTAACAATCTCTATGATTACGAGACCTAAGTCTCCAAAAACACTTGCAGATATATTGTAGTTATCCGCCTGTCAATAATTCGAAATTATATATAAACGTTCATCTCTATATTTACAGAGCTTTTACACTACCTAGCTAGCAAATTCAAGGTATTAAGGCAAGGATAACAGGTCTCAAGTGAATACATTTAGAATATCTTAACTAAGAATAATAATAAGTAATAATAATAATAATAATAATAATAATAATAATAATAATAATAATAATAATAATAATAATAATAATAATAATAATAATAATAATAATAATAATAATAATAATAATAATAATAATAATAATAATAATAATAATACAATAATAATAATAATAATAATAATAATAATAACAATAATAATAATAATAATAATAATAATAATAATAACTAATAAATAATAATTTAAAAAAATAAAAAATAATAATAATAATTAAAAATAATTAATTAAAATAATAATATATAATAATAATTAATAATAATATATAATAATAAAATATATTATTATTATTATTATTATTATTAATATTAATAATAATGTTTATTACTACAAGATACAACTATTACAGAACAAGCTAACAAGCCCGTAGTTATGCAAAGTATTTAAGGCAACTTAGATTAATCTTGTCCCCCAGGATGCCACACTTAACAGTCAACTAACACTTACTGCTAGGTGAACAGGTGCAGGTGTAAGGTGACTAACACCCAGGTACCTGGAGTTTACCTGGAGAGGGTTTCGGGGTCAACGCCCCCGCGGCTCGGTCTGAGGCCAGGCCTCATGGTGGATCAGGGTCTGATCAACCAGGCTGTTACTGCCGGCCGCACGCAAACTGACGAACCACAGCCCGGTTGGTCAGATACTGATTTTAGGTGCCTGTCCAGTGCCTTCTTGAAGACAGCCAGGGGTCTATTGGTAACTCCCTAATGTATGCTGGGAGGCAGTTGAACAGTCTTGGGCCCCGGACACTTATGGTGTTGTCTCTCAGTGTCCCTGCTTTTCATCGGGGAATGTTGCATCTCCTGCCGAGTCTTTTGCTTTCATTGGGAGTGATTTTCGTGTGCAGGTTTGGTATCAACCCCTCCAGGACCTTCCAAGTGTATATTATCATTTATCTCTCTCGTAATTTAGGTGCTTTATCGTACTTATGTATGCTGTGAAAGTTCTTTGCACACTCTCCAGAAGGGGCTGTTAGTGTACAACAGTATTCCAGCCTAGAGAGAACAAGTGATTTGAAGAGTGTCATCATGGGCTTGGCGTCCCTAGTTTTGAAGGTTCTCATTATCCATCCTATCATTTTCCTAGCCGATGAGATAGATACATTGTTGTGGTCTTTAAAAGCGAGATCCTCTGACATTATCACTCCCAAGTCTTTCACATTTCTTTTCGCCCTATTGTATGGTTAGAATTTGTCGTATACCTTGACACATTTTTTATTTCCTCAAGTTTTCCATATCTGAGTAGTTGAAATTTCCCTCGTTGAACTTCATATTGTTTTCAGTGGCCCATTTGAAAATTTGGTTGATGTCCGCTTGGAGTTTTGCATTGTCTTCAATGGAGGTCACTTCCATGGCAATCCGGGTGTCATCCGCAAAGGAAGACACGGAGCTATGGCTTACATCTCTGTCTATGTTAGAAATGAGGATGAGGAATAGAATTGGAGCGAGTACTATGCCTTGAGGAACAGAGCTTTCACCGTGGCTGCCTGGGACTTTACTCTGTTTACTATTACTCTTTGTGTTCTATTTGTCAGGAAGTTATAGATCCATTTACCAACTTTTCCTGTTATTCCTTTATCACGCATTTTGTGTACTATTACGCCATGGTCACACTTGTCGAAAGCTTTTGCAAAGTCTGTGTATACTACATCTGTATTTTGTTTATCCTCAACAGCATCCAGGACCCTGTCATAGTGGTCCAGGAGCTGGGACAGGCAGGAGCGACCTGCTCTAAACCAGTGCTGCCCTGGGTTGTGTAATTGATGGGTATCTAGGTGGTTGGCGATCTTGCTTCTCAGAACCCTCTCAAAGATTTTTATGATATGGGATGTTAGTGCTATCGATCTGTAGTTCTTTGCAATGGGGCAATGTCTGTTGTTTTTAGTGTGTGTGGATGACCCTGTGTCCATGCTCCTCTACATAGAATGCTGAAGGCACACGATAGGGTTTCTTGCAATTCTTGATTAACACGGAGTTCCATGAGTCTGGGCCTGTGGCAGAGTGCATAAGCATGTCATTTATTGCCTTTTCAAACTCTTGTGCAGTTAAAATAATATCTGAGATTTTTGAGATGACCAGATTTTGAGTTTCGTTCATAAAGAATTCATTTGGATTGTCGACCCTTAGTCTGGGCAGCGGCTCGCTGAACACTGAGTCGAATTGGGACTTTAATATCTCACTCATTTCTTGGCTGTCATCTGTGTATGTCCCATCCTGCTTAAGCAGAGGCCCAATACTGGATGTTGTTTTTTCCTTAGATTTGGCATAAAAGAAAAAGTATTTTGTTTATTTTTTAAATTTCCTTTATGGCTTTTAGTTCTTCCTTTGATTCTTGTCTCCTGTAAGATTCCTTCAGTTGAAGTTCGATATTTGCAATTTCATTGACCAGTGCCTCTCTACGTATTTCAGATATATTGGCTCCTCTCAGCAGCTCTGTGACTCTTCGCCTTCGTTTGTATAAAGCGCCTCTCTCTTTCTAGTTTACATCTTCTCTTTTTTTCTTAATGGAATGTGTCTTGAGCAGATCTCGAGAACCACAGAGTTTATTTTTCTAGGCAAATGTTCGGATCCGTGTTGTTTAGGATATCTTCCCAGCATGTTTCATTTAGGACATGGTTGACTTGATCCCATTGTATGTTTTTGTTATTAAAATTGAATTTTTGAAGAGACCTTCCTGACTGATCACATTTTGCTGGTCAGGAGCTCTGTTCATACAAGTCTGTACCTCATTATGTTTGATTTGATATTGTCTTGATACGGTTATATTCCGTATCAGATCGTCGTTGTTAGTGAAGATGAGGTCCAGCGTATTTTCTAGTCTAGTAGGCTCTAATATTTGAGATTTAATAGTTCGTGTGAGTGTGAATTTTCATCTGCGCTGCCTCCTGGGGTGATCTCTGCTAAAACATTGTTTGCTACACTCCTCCATTTTAGGTGTCTCAAGTTGAAATCTCCTACTAGTAAGATATTTGGGGCAGGAGTTGGGAGATTTTCTAGACAGTGGTCAATTTTCAAAAGCTGTTCCTGGAATTACTGGGAAGTTGCGTCTGGAGGCTTGTATACCACCACAATGACAAGGTTTTGGTTTTCATACTTTACCGACAAAACTTCAACTACATCATTTGAGGTGTTTAGTAGTTCTGAGCAAATAAGCGACTCTGTGACGTACAGGCCACCCCCTTGTTGCCTGTTTAGTCTGTCGCATCTGAATAGGTTATAACCTGGGATCCATATTTCGTTGTCACAATGATCCTTTATGTGGGTCTCTGTGAATGCCGCAAACACTGCATTTGACTCCGTGAGCAGTCCCTTGATGTAAGGAATGTTGCTGTTTTTTGACGGCTTTAGACCCTGCATGTTTGCAAAGACAAATATTGTTATATTGGTGGAATTTTGGGGGGTTTTATTTACTGGCTCAATATCTCTGTTGTTCTGGAGTGGAGGCCAATGACTGTGCCTCTGCTTCAGAAGTGTTTTCAGTTGGTGTAGGATTATTGTCATTTCTTGCCAGTCTTTTTCCCTCCTGGCCCTAAAAACTCCGTCCCTGGAGGGTTGTGGCTCACCTCTTTTGTTTCCCATAGTCTGGCTGATCTGTGTCTTCTTGTCCCCTTTAGATGGTGTGCCTGGCAGTATGCGTTGTTGCATTGTCTTTCATGGATTGATGAGTGACACATTTCTGGGTGAAATAAGTTACAGGAGGGGAAGTTGCTCTCTTCTGTTGCTATGTGGGTTCGGCATTTTTTGGGGTGGTCAAAGGTACATGTCCCACCTGTTTTACCAGATATACCGTGACTGCAGATACCCAAGGCATATAGTATTTGCATAGATTGGATTTCCGTTTGCTAGATTCATTGTAGCTGCGTTCGCTGCTGGCATTTTTTCAGTTTCCTCCCTATATATCCCCGCTGTATGGACATCACTGCTTCTACCAGGTTTTGCTGGTAATGTGTCGACACTGTTCCCTGAGGCATCATCCATTTTTGTTTCATCTCCAGCAGTATCGCTATTTTGTACCTCTGTGAGTTGAATAGCGTTGCCTTTATTTGTTTCATCACTAGGGACAGTATCTCCTTTTGGTTCACTGTCCTCCAGGACATCACTAGCACCTCAAGAGCACTGTCCTCCAGGACAACACTAGCACCCTCAGGAGCACTGTCCTTCAGGACAACACTAGCACCCTCAGGAGCACTGTCCTCCAGGACAACACTAGCACCCTCAAGAGCACTGTCCTCCAGGACAACACTAGCACCCTCAGTAGCACTGTCCTCCAGGACAACACTAGCACCCTCAGGAGCACTGTCCTCCAGGACAACACTAGCACCCTCAGGAGCGTGTATTGTTCCAGTCACGGTATTGTGACTTTTCTGTTATTTATTAATCCAAGTGGTTTCCAATCATGCTTCTTAGTACTCTTTCAAAGATTTGTATGTGGACGTTAGAGTCTATGGTTCTTAGCTAATGCTTTGCTGCCACCTTCATGGAGTGGGGCTATATCTGTTGTTTTTAGTGACTGTGGAATTTCACCTATGTCTATGCTCATTCTCCATAGTATACTTATGGCACGCATAATGGGTTTCTTGCTGTTCTTAATAAACACAGGGTTCCACGAGTCTGGGCCTGGGCTGAGTGAATGGGCATGTTGACAATGGCTTTATCAAAGTCTAGTGGAGTTAAGGTAATATCAGGAATTTGGCATACATTGACGGAATTCTGAGGGTCATTCTTGAAAAATATAATTTGGATTGTCGATCTTTAGACTAATTAGTGACTCCTAAACACAGAGTCGTATTGAGATTTCAGTATCTCACTCATTTCTTTGTTGTCATCTGTGTAAGTCCCATCTTGTCTGAGCAAGGGCCCGATACTAGATGTGGTTTTTGCCTTGTTTTTTGCATATGTGTGAGGGAAAAGTTCATTAGATTGGAGTGGAAGTATGAATGTGTTGTAGTTTGTTGGTAGGTATACTTGTTCTGTAAGTTGTATGCATAGTTACTGCTACTACCCTTGCCCCCTTTCCCACCAGGTGGGAGTTGACGTGTGTCCTTCCGACCAGTTGACAGTCTTAACTTTCGGCTCCCATCAAGTCTGTAAGTATCCAATCCACTCCTGTTTAATAATTTATTTTGTGTTTGTTTAATCTAGTTTAAACAAGAGCTTCACCCTTGTTTAGCTTCACTCTTGTTTAGGTTTTTATACTTTGGACTTACCTAGAATAACATAATAATTTTTGTCCTCACCATTTCTTTTGAAGACAGTACGCCTGTCATGTGAGTGATTTCTCGAATGGTTTGTAATTTCCTGTTTCTTTATTTTTGCCTTGATTGTATGCTCGGGTAATCCAATACATGCGAGATAAAAGGGGCAGCAATGATCTTGAAATGGATCTGAGACTTAATCTGGCATCTGTACCTAAACTGGTCCCCTTCCACTAGTAGCTGATACGCAATCAGTCACACACCATCCTAAAGCCGTTCTCCAGTTATCACCCCACCAGTTTCATTGTGGTTCACGATTGGCGACTCTAATGCTGTGGAAGAGTTGTCTGAGAATACCAGTACCTCGGTTCTTCAGAATCCCTACTCATGTTGGGGTCACATATTAACTGTGTTTCATATTCCATACGAATTCTATATATCATAAATAAAATTGTTTATCTTACTAAGTTATCATTGATTTTTCTATCTTTTCCTTTCCATAAGGAGGAATCATCTTTATCAAATACTCTTCGACGGTCTGATTGGGTTGTTGAACCTTCACAAGAAATATTTATAATTTATTTTAAATTTAATTATTTGCTTTTTGCTCCTCCTGCCTCTCCTGGATCCTGTATGAATTCTTTAACTTAAGCTCAATACTTTCCACTTCCCTGGTCAGCGCTTCCTTCCCTGTATCAGATAATCTAGCGTTTTTTAGGAGTTCAGTGATTATTCGTCGTCTTCTGTAGAGGGAGCGTCTTTCTCTCTCCAGTTTACCTCTTCTTTTCTTTTTTCTTAGGGAAATATACCTTGAACATACTTCAGCTGCAAATAAGTCGATCCTTTCAAGGCACTGGTTTGGATCCATGTTATTTAAGACATCTTCCCCAACATTCATCATTTAAGACATGGTTCACCTGATCGAAGTTGATGTGCTTTTGTTGAAGTTGAATTTGGTGAAGACACCTTCATAGCGGGGTTTATTTTGCTTGTCAGGACCCCCTGTGCATGTATGTCTGCCCCTCAAGTAGACTGTGATTGGAATTAGTCGTTTTTATATTAGATTTCTTACGAGGCCCTCATTATTTGTGAAAACAAGATCAAGTGTGTTTTCCAGTTTTGTTGGCTCCACTATCTGCTGACTTAGGATGTGTTTATTGCAGAGATTTAGCAGCTCTGGGTGTGTGTTTTTTCATCTGTGCTTTTCCGGGGATTGTTTCTGCTATAACATTATTTCCCACATTCTTTCATTTTGTATGTCTTAGACTGAAATCACCAAGCAGCAATATGTTTAGGGAGGGGGGGCTAAAAAGACTTTCCAGACAGTAATCGATTTTCAATAGCTGTTCTCTGAACTGTTGCGAAGTTACATCTGATGGCTTATATATAACCACGATGACTAAGTTTTGGTTCTTTATCATTATTGTTAAAACCCTTCAAATACATCATTTATGGTGTTTAGCATCTCTGTACAGATGAGCGACCCCCAACATACTGGCCAACCTTCCCTTGTTCTCTGTTGAATAAGTTGAACCCATTTTTTCGTTATCAAAGTAGTGTTTTGTCTGGGTCTCTGTAAAGGGGCTGCAAACACGCATTTGACTCCTCTAGAAGTCCACTGATGAAAGGTATTTTGTTGTTGGTGGATGGTTTAAGGTCCTGTATATTTAGCAAATATAAACGAGGTCACATTGTGAGTTTGTTGGGGGTTTTTGTTTTTGGGCATCAGTTGTGATTCTGGAGGGCCATGGGGGGGGGGCACTGGCCGCCTCCAGTCCAACAAGGCTCTAAGGTGGTGGACTTTTTTGGGTTTTTTCCCATCTTTTCCCTTTTCCTCTTTTCCCTGCCACTAAAGAATCACTTGGAGTTGGGGTTGTCGTAACTACTATGGCTTGTCTTATGGGGTTTGTACCTCCGGGCCCCTTTTTGGAGTTGGGGTTGTTTATTACTATGGCTTGTTTTAAAGGGGTCTGTATCTCCTGGCCCCTTTTAGATGGGTATGCAGCAGAGTTGGTATTGTAGCTTTTGTTTTTGTAGGACTGAAGAGTGGCACATTTCCAGGTGAAAGAATTTGCAGGAGGTAGAACGTCACTCTCCTTTAGACGGGAGATCGCAACATTTTTGGGGATGCTCAATTTCGCTTTTCCCCTTTTTTGGTTTTCCTGATATTCCTCCCCAAGATACCACAATCATAGAATTTGCAGAATTTTGTTTTTGGTTTGGGATAGAATTTGTTAGATGTGTTCTAAATTTGTGCAGTTTCTGAACTGAACTACAATTGTCAGTAGCCAAGCCAGACCCACCACCATCTGTTTGCAAGAGACCAACTTTTTTCCCCGGGAAAAAAGACTTTCCTTCTACTAAGGTAACGGGGGCTATTGTTTTGTGTAATGGTTGTATATTTAAGGTTTCAGTGGTAGCTGTGGTAGAGTCTTTAGCAGAATCTGCATTATTAAGGCTGGGAACTGAATCTGAATCAGCACAAGGGCTGGGGTTGGGAAACGGGGTCAGATATATGGGGCTGAGCCGGGGTTAGTTTTAGGATGGGGCTGAGTCTGGGGTTAGGGGTTTTGGGGTATGATGTTTTTGTTTCCTGTATTTTTTTCAGTTGGTATATTTCCGAGTCAACTGTTGTGGTAAAGGGGATTCTGTTTTTTAAAATTTTTCTCCTCTCCCTTTTTTCCAATGTTCTATTTTCTTGGGTAGACTATACAAGATTTCCCTTTTTTTTTTGCTTATTATAATCAGCCTTCATGTGTGACTGGGGGAAAAAATTTTGCACATTTCGGGGAAGGTGACCTTCCCACTACATCGAAAAATGGCCATTTGCCAATCATTGGGGATAAAAATGTTCTACATCCACCTCTCATTGAACCAAACAAAATTTTCACATTTTAAAAGGGGGGGTTTATGAAAATTTTTAAAAAAAATGGAAAAACTTCAAGGATTCAAGTATTTAAACAAAACCCCCTATGAGGATGCTAAGATAAAGAGAGTAAGTTTTCAGGCCTCCTATTCGAGAACTTTTAAAGATGGTGACTTTTTAATCAGATTTTCATGAAGAGGAGAAAGCTGAATGGAAAGCTTTTGTTAGTGGCGAAGGGTTTTTAAAAAAAAAGGGAAGGAAAAAGAAGAATTGGGGGGAAAAAATCATCAAGCGTTCAAAGAAATGGAAGCATGTCACTTTTAAAAACCACTTTTTTGGGCCAAATTTAATTTTCTCCAACGAACTGTGGGGCAGATAGGTTTTAAAATGCTGAAAGCTTTCACCAAGATATTTCAAACCGGGAAAAAAAGGTACCGGGGGGAAAGGGGCACAAGAAGTTTTAAGACTATTGCGACATTGACAAAAATAATTCTTCAGCCCATATAAAACCAAAGGGGAAAGGCAGGGGGTAGGTACGGATTAGATTTTAAAAAAATCTGACAATTGTACATTATAATATAGTGATCAAATATTTTTAAATCTCGTATCTTTAAATCTATAACTAATAAGCATTTTTCAAGGTGATATTTGGGGTTCGGGGCATGAAAATCTAAGAATTAATATTTTATTTAAGAAAAAAAGTTTTTTTAAAAAAATTTTTGCCCCGGTTTTTGGAACTTATCTAAAATATTTTTTTTTGGGTTAAGCTAAAAATTTAAAATTTCGTTGTTATAAAAATTTAGGAATTTTTTTTAATTTTTTTTGTACAAAATTTTTAAATTTTTTAAAATTAACATAATGAAAAAAAAAAACTTTAAACGAATAAAGAAAAAAAATTTTAAAAAGGGGCTTAACCCCTTTAAATTTGTTTTGGGAATTGATATTTTTATTCACAGCAATATATGTGGGCCAAAAAAGGTAAACTTGAAATTTTTTTTTAAAAAAAAGCAACCCCCTTTTTTGGGAAAAAGGCGGAAAATTTTGGGAAAGTTAGAATTTTGCAAAAAATTTTTCAAACCTAACAAAAAAAAAAACATTGTTGTTTTTTAAAAAAATTATTGAAAATTTATCAAAAAAATATTTAAAAAATTAGGCTAAAAATTAAAATTTTCGCTTGTTATTATAAGGTTAGGTAATTTTTCTAAGTTTTTTTTATAAAATTCTTTTTTTTTACATTAACAAAAAATAAAAAAATATATTTTTTTAAATGTATAAGAAAAAATTTTTTAAAAATTTTACAAAATTTTTAAACTTATTGCTAATTGACTTATCATGGTAACTGGGGACCCAGAGCAGCGGGTTCTGTTCCAGCGACCAGCCCCGCTGTTCAGGGGGGGTAATCCCTCGTTTTTTGGGGACCCCCCCCACCCCCAGGAGCTAGAATAGCGTATTATAATCAGTGACAAACACTCAACAACATGTCTAGACATGTATTTTCCACCTCTTGTACTATATATAAAGAGAGGAAAGCACCCCAGGGAAACGGGGAACCAACATTTCCCAACACCTCTGTCCCCACTGGGAACCACTAGTGCAAGACTCAAAAATTTTCAAAAAATAATGTCTTTTCCCCCCCGGGGCCCCTTTTTGGGGGGGGTTTCACGGGAATAAGGCCACATCATTTAAATTAAATGGTTAATGTTTATGGGGGGGTTGCCGAGAAGGGCTTTAGAGATCACAAGGTTCCCCAACAACCTTTTGGTCTGTTTCCCGGGGCAAAATTTAAAACCCTTTTTTTTTTTTGAACATCACTTTGTCCCCCTTAAAAAAAAAAGGATGGAGGAATTACCCAATAGGGGGGAAAACGTTTCGCCTCCCGTTTCTAAAGCGCTGTCAGAAGTATTCGCGCAGAGGCGGCCATCATGCTTCAACCAAACCAGCGGCCCTTTGGGGGGCTCTTTAAAGGAAACAGCGGTTCATAACAAGGGCGTATATCGACAACCTGCCTGGGGGACAATGCGGGGAAAAAATTTGATTTAAGAATGCATTTAATCTCCTAAAAAAACGTGGTATTAGCAGCGGTATAAGAACATTTCCCGGTCTCTTCCTTTTTTTTCAGCGGGGTATAGAAGGGGAAAATGCCCCCGTTTGGAGAGCATGAAACCCCCATCAGAGGGTGTCCAGAAAGGGGGGCCCTCTCCAACATTTCTTTTTGTATAGCAGTTAGGGAAATCACAGTCAGACTGACCAGTGAGCTACACATCTTGTTCCTGGATGATGGCACACTAGCAGGTACAGGGGGGCCCCTTTAGATGATTTTCACAGGTGATGACACGGGGACGGGGGAAAAGGGGCTCATCCTAAACCCACCCAAAAATTTTGAAATCATTCATTCAATCAACAAGTGATAGATGCAGGATATCAAAACTTTCCAGGGGGGAAAAGTCATTGCCTCTACTAATAGTGTCTTGCTTGGAAAACGAAGAGGGGGCTTGACACCCATGATGCCTTTTTCCCCTTTTCCCCCAAAAAAATTGAGTCTGCCCAGGTTTTTATATTTCCTAAGATGTGCTCCTTCAATGATAACCCCATACTGCACGAATATGAATATCCTGAGGCAGACTTTACAAAATTTTAACCCCCTCTTTAAGATGGGAGGGGGCCGCTACAATCCCCGTCAGATTTGGAGGCATTGGTGTCCCGCAAGTCATCTAAGATTGCCCTACCTGCTTTCCCCCACATTGCATCCAGAGGGCTTGAGGCAATTTCCCCAAACACTTAGGGAAGATTGAAATCCATGACCAAAAGTTTGTTGATGGAGTCAGGATTGGGGGAAACTAACAGGCTCTGAAACCAGGGGCCCGCTTCCCCCAAAAACTACAAACAGTTTCCCCCGGGGTGGCCCAACCCGGGGAATATAGCCTCAGCAATGCCCTTTAGGGGTGTGTCAGGGGAAAAGGGGGGGACCCGCCTCCTTGCAGTGAGAGCCATCACAAAAGGGGGGTTTTTTTTGGCTGTTCCCATCTCCAGCCTTGGCCCCGCCCACCCCAGACCATCCGCATTGGTGTTGGCCTTCGACTTGCCGCCCCCATTCTCGCCGAACACAGGTGTATTTTTGGGGGGGAAGCAGGACGATTGGACCAGGTCTTGTGTGTCGTAAACGAGGGAAAATTCGACATGAATAGGTTAAAACATTATCAAGAGGGGGCCCCACAACAGCCGGGGTGCCCCCCAGAAGGGGGCCACCCCATTTATGCGATCTGATGGCAGCCAAAAGGTCCGATGATATCACACTTCAAGCCTGGAAGATGGCAAGCAGGTGGGTGGGGGCTAAAATTTTTCTACCTTGGCTGATACCCCTTCCAATACACCAAAGAAAAGGGGCAGCTGCCACCCAGGGTCCCAGAAGTCGAGAAAATATGGAGAAATTGGGTCATCATTACATGTTTTTTTCCCCAAAGGGTCAGAGACAAAGGTCATGGGGGGAAAAAAATCAAGTTCCAAGGGGGTGGGGGGAAAAAAAACAACAGGGGGGAAAAAAAGGGGGGCCCCGGGGAGCTAGTTTTTTGTTCCAGTGACCAAAAGGGGGGGTGTTCAGAGGGGAATGCATGTGTATTCTTATATATATAAATATATATATTAAAAATTTCCTGGGGACCCAATCCCAAGAGAAGAAAAAAAAACCCTGGGAGAATTAAGGTTTTCCCTGTTTTAATATTTTCTTTTCCCACCACCCCCTTGGTTTTATATTATATGTGAACTTTTTTTAAATTTACAGAAACATTGACAAAAAATGAATAAAATTTTTGGGGGAAAAAAAATCAAAGATTATGAATTTCCCCCCAGCTTCCCCACCCCCCAAGTCAAAGCATGGGGATTTCCCCCCCCGGATGGCATGCTGGGGGGCGCTGGGGAAAAAAAGGGGTGCCCCGGGGGCCCGGTGGGGGTCCCTGAGTCTAGAACCCGCCCCTTTAAACACGGGGGATTTTTCCCCATGATCCCAAGGTCCGATCCCACTGGGACAAAAGATCTGTTTGTTTTTTCCCGGTACTTTTTCCGATCTTTACTTTCCTGATCAGCAGCCCCCTGTCGCCCAACACCCGGGGAAGGATTTGTTGTCAGCCAAAAGGGCAAAACAGAAAATCACATATAAGAGTTGCCATTCTTCCAAGAATAGATGGGGATCCCCCAAAAAGGCTTTTTGGGGGGTTTTGGGGATTGTTGGGGGTTTGTGACGGGGTTCCCGGCTGGGAAACCAGCTGAGCATCGAGAGAGGCATTTCCTGAATTTGGGCAGTGAAGGCTGGGGACT
>WNWK01037884.1:0-18230 GCA_009830355.1 Cherax destructor | reverse complement strand
TCTTGGCACAGGGGCCTTTTTTGTAAAGATGAAGCAATTAACAAATAGAAGCAGCAAAAAATTACTTTCAAAACTAATTTTAAAAAAGAAAAGTTTTAAAAGATTGAAAGACCTCCCAAAAAAACAAAAAAGTCATGCAGAGGCCACCCTAGAGAGTGTAAGGGTACTGACAGTACAAAAAACCTGAGGAAGGAAATTATTAAATTTTTGAAGATCAAAACAATTTTTTTTTTTTTTTAAACACCATTGAATTTAAAAATTGGCAGTTATTCTACCTAAGTTTTTTTTTGAAACGGGGGCCAATTTTGAAAATCAAGTGAAGTAAAAAGAAAAGTTTTTTTTCCCCAATGATACAATTTTTTTGAAAATTTTTTTGGGGAAAATGCAGAAAAAAAAGGGTTTTTGAGCATTTCAGGCAAGCTTAAACCTAACTTAAGACTACAATGGTTTTATTATTTGCTTATATATAAGGAAAATTAAAAGGTATATAAACAACAAATTTAGGATTACTCCCAAACCCTTTTTTCCCTCAGGATATGACACACCAAAAAAGATTATTGGGGGTTTCAAAAAAAAAAAAGGCAAAACCCCAAAGGTTTGAAAGATGACGGGGGGAAAGCAAGAGATTAAAAACATCATCAAAACAAGAGAGAAAGACAGACCCAGCTAAAAAATTTTCCCAAAAATTTGGGGGTTTTTAAGGGGAAAAAAAGAATCCCCAATATTTTGGGAACCCAAGACAGATCCGGGCAGAAACCATTTTTAAAAGGGGGCCACAAAATACCAGTGAAAACCCGGACTGTGCAAACACAAAAATTGGAACAACTGAGAGAGAAAGTAAGAAAAAACCCAAAAAAAAAGGGGAGACAGGTCAGGCATTTCCCAGACAGGCATAAACCCCCGGAGGAACAACAACAAGCAACCACCACGGAACCACCCACAGAACCCCTAAACATTCTTTTTAAATTAAATTTCATTGCAGTGACTATTTGCAGTAAAGTTTCAAAATTTCCTTTTCCCAAATATAAATTTTGTCTAAAAAAAAACTAATTGGGATGGAATTCCAACGGGGGAAAAAAATAGGTACAGGGGTTTTCCCCGATACGATTTTTTTTTTTCATTCCAGAATGCTGTTCAAGTGCCATTACCAAAGAATTTATCTCCCATAAGAAATGTTTTTGACAGTCCTTTCCCCCCCAAAATTTAAACTTAAAAAGCATTTAATAAAATCAATTTAAAAAAAGGGTTTTTTGGGGGGACCATTTAATGGTCCACTGTACATGTTTACTATGGTGTTACTTAATGAAAAACAGGGGCTGGACAAAATAATATGAACACCTGCTGACTAAACTTTGAATGACTGAATAGTCAATTTAAATGTGTTACACATGTTAAATGCATTTTTTTCCCAAAAAATGAAAAAGTACAAATTTCCCACACAGCAGAGATAAAAATTTGGGGAAAAAAAAGGTGAAGAAAAAATTTGGATTGGCCCCCATAACTCCCAGATCTAAATTTTTTAAAAACATCTGTGGGGTCATTGGGGAATAGAAAGTCGGGAAACCCAATTTCCTCCCCAATTTTTTTGGAAGTTTTTAAAGGTTTTTTTTTGGGGGAAGGGCCCAAAAATTCCCCCTGGATACTGAAAAAATTTTACATGAATAAAATTCCCCGATGAACTGGTGCTGTTTTAGCTCTGAATGGAGGATCAATTTAAATATTGAAAATAAAAATGTTAAAAAAAGGTGTTCATATTTTTCCCCCAAACCCCCCTGTATGAATGCAAGTATCCAAAAACAAAAAAGGGAAAAAATTTAAAAAAAAAAATTTCGCATAATTAATCATTGGAAGTACAGTGGCCCCCCTTGGGGGGCCCGATTACCCGCCCAAAAAACGACGTTTTTTTTGGCCCTTTTTTAACGATTATCAGCCCGCGTACCAGACCTGCCCCGCCTGCCCCCCCGCGGGGGCACTGAGCCAGTCTAGCTTTGTTTATCACAATAAATTCATTGTGTTTAGTGCTTGTTTTTGATTTGACTGATATAAGCCACCATGGGCCCAAAGAAACTTCATAGTAGCAGCCCTTTTTTAAAGAAAGTGACAAAACGATAGAATTGAAGAAAGAAAAATTTTTGCCCAAAATACCAAAGTGGAGGAGGAAGGGGGAGAATGTCCGCCTTCAGGGGGCTACATTTTGTATGATAAATAAAAACACAAGTCAATAAAAAATTTTGCCCGCCAGCATACCACCATGGCCCCCAAAAAAACTTCCCTAGTGGCAGCCCTTTGGTAAAGAAAGGGGGAAAAAAGATAGAATTGAAGAAAGAAAAATTTTTGCAAAGTACCAAAGTGGGGGTGGAAAGAGGGGGGAAATTGGGGCCCTTTTTTGATTCTACGAAAGATACTAAACAGCAAAGTCAATAAAGGCTATAGCACCAGCCAGCAATAAAGGGGTAGCATTAAATGTAGTAAAAAAATCAAGGATTAAAAAGAAAATGACGCCCCCAAACTTAAATCCTCCACTGCTGTTTGAGGAGTCCCAAAGGGGACCCCGGTCCAGAGCCCCCCTCTAAAAACCCTTTTTCCCAAAAATTTTAAAAATTTTTGTTTATATAAGTGTAAATATTTCTTATTTAAAAATTTAAACCCCTTTTGGGGGGGCCCAAGCCCCCCCAAAATCGTTCGGGGGCTCAGAATTTAAAAAAAAAAAAAAAAAATTTTTTTTTCTTAAGGGAAAAGATAGTTTTTATTCTAAATCTAAAGGCAAAAAAAAAAAATTTTTAAATACTTACTGAGAAAAAAGGCTTAAGGACGGGGGAAATTTTTTCGGGGCAACACCCCCGATCCTGTCACCCGGAAATTTTTTTTTTTTTTTTTTACTTTTTTTTTTTATTTTTTAACATTTTATTTTTGTCAAGTAATTTTTATGCCCCGGGGACCAAAAAACCATATTTTGTATATACACTTTTTATACTACACTAACTGCTGGCGGGCCCGGTGGAGGGATGGCCAGCCAACGAATTGTTATCTCATGAACACTAAAAGAATTAAGTTAAATTACCTAGGATAAAAGGGGGAATATAATAATAATAATAATAACAATAATAATAATAATAATAATAAAAATTTGAGACATGTGTGTCAGTCTTATCACTAATCTAATTACAGCAGCATTTGATGAGGGGTGAGAGTCCTCTTATTTCATAAATTGCCACCAAGTGCCTCCTGGTACTGGACAATGCTCCAATAATCCTCCAAACTAGGTAGGCTTATTGTCTGTGGATTTCGTTTTATAAGAGTAAGTTTTGCCTTAACACCACCCCCTCTCATCCAGCCCATGTACCAGCAGGTCATTTCTAACTTAAAAAAACTCACACCAAAGAAATTTTCAAAGGTGCTTTGAAGTGACCTGGGACACTGATTTGACCCTAAGTGTGTTCGGGAGGAATCACTTCAATATCTTCCATTGCATGCCTAAAGATAAGGCTTGGCAGGGAGTGACTTCCAGGATGATGAACTGTGCTTGGAGAAAATTGTGGCCAGATTGTGTCCAAGAGAAGGATTTTGAAGGGTTTACACCCTTCCCCCGCCTGTTGTGGAAAGTATTGTATTGGGGAATTCCATGAAGTTGATGTGAGTGGTGAGGAGGGAAGAGTTGGTGGAGGCCACAGGAAAAAAAAGCTGGGCCACTGAAGAGCACCAAGAGCTTCATCTGGAACATTAACAGACCACAGCTCAGGAACTTGTTCAGAGGAAGAAGAGGGAGGGAAGGAGGTGCCATCTTCAGAGATTAAGAAGATTTGGCAATGTGGAGTAGGGTGCAAATTTTTGTGGAGAAATATCACTCTGACCAAACCATAACTACAACATGTTCAGTGACAAAACCTTGTCCCACTTCAGGGAAATGTTAAAGAGACGCCAGAAACAGATCTCTTTGGACAGTACGTATTTTTGTGCGACAGGTGTGCAGTGACTCAAGCTGGTCCTAGTGGCAGTAAAAAAAAGACAAAGAAGGGAAGTAACCCCAGAGAGAGCTTTGATACCTGAAGTCCTTATGGAGGGGGATTTCCCTTCCAAACAATGAACTCTCCTCCCTCTCTCCTCCTCCCTAACTTCCATAAGCCAACAAGAGTCTTCAATAAAGGTTATGTAATACTGATTTAATTGTTCATGCATTTATTTTATTTATTTCTCATTGTTTTGTGTATGTAAAACTATAATTAATCTATAAAAAAAATATTTTTTGTTAATATTTTTGGGTGTCTGGAAGGGATTAATTGTATTTACATTAATTCTTATGGGAAATATTTCGCTTTTCGGCCATTTCGCTTTTAGGCTGACCTTCTGAAATGGATTATGGCTGGTAACCGAGGGTCCACTGTATTTTTAAATGTTTATACAGTAGTGTACTGTATATTAAAATAAACAGAATAGAGGAAATCAGCTCTAATATACATTTAGGTATGAATACTGGTCAGAGCCCTTCGTAAGTCCGAGACATTGGTATATGAGCACATCACTAAGTGAGGAGAGGCTGTACAGTAGGGCCCCGCTTTTCGGCGTTTCGCCTCACGGTATTATATTCAAATGGCGAGTTCAAATTATGACCAAAACTTTCTATACGGTGAGTGGTCTTTCAAATACGGCGTGCGCCACCTGGTTTGTTTACATTTTCCATGAGCACATTCTCTATTATGTAATAATCACTCTTGGGCACATTAAATGTCTATTTTACGTCAATATAGACATTTTCATTAATCCATCTATGATATTTTCTTCAAAATTATATAAAACATGTTACATAGCATATAAACATACTGTTTATATGCTATGAGGTGTTGCGGGCAGAGGGAAAACATTACTAATACTAATAATAATCACTCTTTGGCACATTAAATATCTTATTTTATAAAATAAATAAAATAAAATAAAATAAAATAAAAAATTTATTTCTTTGCAAGTACAGTGGACCCTGAGTATTAAGGCTCATATTTCGTAAAAATTGTGTTTCGTAAGTTTTTTTATTTCGTGTATCATAAAATTCTCGTGTTTCATAACGTATTAGACCTGTCCCTGCTCCGCGCCTACGCAGGACGCCGCCAGTGAGCGTTGTATATTATTGAGAGAACATACCCAGCGCCCAAACATTCCCAATACATTTGGTGTCTTTTGGTGCTTTAGTGATTGTCACTGTGAAATAAGTCACCATGAATCCAAAGAAGCTTCTAGTGGCACCCCTGTGATAAAGAAAGTGAGGAACACCATGAACTGAAGAAAGAGATTATAGAAAAATATGAGAGTGCCGTATGTCTGAGTGAGCTTGCCAATATGTACAAGAAAACCCCATCTACTATCAGCTCTATCCTGCAAAGAAATGAGATCAAGGAAGCTAATGTTGCAAAAGGGGTTGATATGTTAACAAAAAATAGATCAAAACAGTGGATGAGGTTGAGAAGTTAGTGGGAGTGTGGATCATTAGAAAACAGATAGCGGGTGATAGTATTTCCATGGCAATAATTTGTAAAAGGCAAGGAAGTTGCACGCAGATCTTGTCAAGACAATGCCTGGAACCAGTGGTGAGGCGAGTGATTTTAAAGCCAGCAAAGGCTGGTTTGAGAGGTTTAAGAACGTAGTGGCATACACAGTGTTGTGAGGCATGGTGAGGCAGCCAGCTCAGACAAACGTGCAGCTGAAAAGTTTATGAGTGAATTCCAGGGGTTCGTAGAGGCTGAACAATTCCTCCCCCAACAAGTGTTTGTGATGAAACGGGCCTGTTTTGGAAGAAAATGCCAAACAGGACCTTCAATACTCAGGAGGAAAAGGCACAGCCAGGACACAAGCCTATGAAAGACAGGCTAACTCTATGATGTGTGCCAATGCCAGTGGTGATTTTAAAGTGAAGCCTTTACTGGTGTATCACTCAGAAAATCCCGGACCCTTCAAGAAACACAGTGTTGACAAGAATAAATTGTGTGTGCATTGGAAGGCTAACACCAAGGCATGGGTCACTACGGAGATTTTCAATGAATGGGTGACTGGAGTGTTGGCCCTAGTGTGAAGAAATACCTCCTGGAAATGAAATTGGAACTCAAGTGCCTCCTGGTACTGGGACAATGCTCCTGCTCATCCTCCAACTCAAGAGTTGTTGCCTGACAACTTAAATTTCATCAGAGTGAAATTCTTGCCTCCTAACACCACTCCTCTCATCCAGCTCATGGACCAGCAGGTCATTGCAAACTTCAAGAAACTGTACACCAAAGCAGTGTTTCAGAAGTGCTTTAATGTGACCTCAGACACTGAATTGACCCTAAGAGAGTTCTGGAAAGATCACTTCAATATCGTGCATTGCATAGGCCTTATAGGTAAGGCTTGGGGGGAGTGACTTCCAGGACTTTGAACTCTGCTTGGAGACCACTGTGGCGGATTGTGTTGAAAAGAGGGATTTTAAGGATTTGAGGCTGACCCTGACGACCTTGTGCCTGTTGTGGAAGATATTGTGGCATTGGGGAACAGCCTGGGGTTGGAGGTGAGTGGTGAGGATGGGAAGAGTTGGTGGAGGAGCACAGGGTAGAGCTAACAACTGAAGAGCTGCAAGAGTTATCTGGAACAGCAACAGACCACAGCTGAGGTTATTGCTTCAAAGGAGGAAGGAAGGAAGGAAGGAAGGACGACAGCGACAGACGAACAGACAGACAGACAGACAGACAGACAGACAGACAGACAGACAGACAGACAGACAGACAGACAGACAGACAGACAGACAGACAGACAGACAGACAGACAGACAGACAGACAGACAGACAGACAGACAGACAGACAGACAGACAGACAGACAGACAGACAGACAGACAGACAGACAGACAGACAGACAGAACAGACGCAGACAGACAGACACAGACAGAACAGACAGACAGACAGACAGACAGACGAACGACAGACAGACAGACAGACAGACAGACAGACAGACAGAACAGCCAGAGACAGACAGAGAGAGAGGTGCCTTCTTCAGTGCTTAAGGAGATGTGTACAAAGTGGAATGAGTTGCAGACATTTATTGAAAGACACCACCCTGAGCAAGCTGAAATGAGCCTTCTGTGCAACCACTTCAGTGACAGAGCGTTGTACTTCAGGCCAGGTGTGCCTCATATTTGAATCTGCCATAGAGGGTATATAAGAGGCGCCTAAAATAAATAAACTTGACAAATGAATACAAATAAATATGTCTTAGAATTGCTTATATTATCAGAATATAGGTTGCAAATGTTGCAGTGTCTCAAATTTCATGTGTGGCCTGGTAAAGGGCTAGTGGCATTAAAAGATCAAGAAGGGAAGTATCCTCAGAGAGGGACTTGTTACCTGAAGTCCTTTTGGAGGGGGATTCCCCTTCCAACCCCTAACTCCCTGCCCCTGTCATCATCCCTATCTTCCAGATGCCTGCAACTCTTCAATAAAGGTAAGTAAATGTATATACAGTGGACCCTCGGTTAACGAAAGGTCACGTTAACGAAAATTTCGGAAAACGAAAGCTTTTTTCGTAATCGGTTAGCGAAAAATTCCTTGGTTACCGAAAGGTATTAGACGTGTCCGCCTGCTCCGCACAAGCGCAGGACGCCAGTGAAGCGTTCTTTACCATTGAGAGAACATTACCTAGCGTGCTCTTTCAAAGATTCACAATATATTTGGTGTTTTTTTTGGTGGTTTAGTTTTTGCCACTGTGAAATAAGTCACCATGGGTCCAAAGAAGCTTCCTAGTGGCACCCCTGTGGTAAAGAGAGTGAGGAACACCATCGAACTGAAGAAGGAAATCATAGAAAAAATGAGAGTGGTGTACGTCTGAGTGATCTTGCCAGGATGTACAAGAAAAATCCATCTACTATCAGCACTATCCTGGCACAGAGAAATGAGATCAAGGAAGCTAATGTTGCAAGAGGGGTTAATTTGTTAACAAAACAAAGATCGAAAACAGTGGATGAGGTTGAGAAGTTGTTGTTGGTGTGGATCCATGAAAAACAGAGAGCGGGTGATAGTATTTCTATGGCGATAATTTGAAAAGGCAAGGAAGTTGCACACAGATCTTGTGAAGACAATGCCTGAACCAGTGGTGAGGCGAGTGATTTTAAAGCCAGCAAAGGCTGGTTTGGAAGTTAAGAAACGTAGTGGCATACACAATGTTATGAGGCATGGTGAGGCAGCCAGCTCAGACAAACGTGCAGCTGAAAAATTTGTGCACGAATTCAAGGGTTCGTAGAGGCTGAACAATTCCTCCCCCAACAAGTGTTTAATTGTGATGAAACAGGCCTGTTTTGGAAGAAAATGCCCAACAGGACCTACATTACTCAGGAGGAAAAGGCACAGCCAGGACACAAGCCTAATGAAAGACAGGCTAACTCTTATGTTTTGTGCCAATGCCAGTGGTGATTTTAAAGTGAAGCCTTTACTGGTGCATCACCGAAAATCCCAGACCCTTCAGGAAACACGGTGTTGACAAGAATAAATTGTGTGCATTGGAAAGCTAACACCAAGGCATGGGTCACTACGGAGATTTTCAAGGAATGGATGACTGGAGTGTTTGGCCCTAGTGTGAAGAAATACCTCCTGGAAAATAAATTGCCACTCAAGTGCCTCCTGCTACTGGACAATGCTCCTGCTCATCCTCACAACTTGCAAGAGTTTTTGCCTGAAAATAATTTCATCAGAGTGAAGTTCTTGCCTCCTAACACCACTTCTCTCCTCCAGCCCATGGACCAGGGTCATTTCCAACTTCAAGAAACTGTACACCAAAGCACTGTTTCAGGTGCTTTAATATGACCAATGACTCTGAATTGACCTAAGAGAGTTCTGGAAAGAACACCTCAATATCGTGCATTGCATAGGCCTTATAGGTAAGGCTTGGGAGAAGTGACTTCCAGGACTCTGAACTCTGCTTGGAGACCACTGTGGCGGATTGTGTCCAAGAGAAGAATTTTGAAGGATTTGAGGCTGACCCTGACCCTGACGACCCTGTGCCTGTTTGGAACATTTGTGGAAGATATTGTGGAATTGGGGAACAGCCTGGGGTTGGAGGGAGGGTGAGGATTGGAAGAGGGGAGGGAAGGATAGAGCTAACAACTGAAGAGCTGCAAGAGCTTATTGGCACAACAGACCACAGCTGAGGTTATTGCTTCACAGGAAGAGAGAGAGAGAGAAAAGGTGCCTTCTTCAGTCCCAAGAGATGTGTACAAAGTGGAATGAGTTGCAGACATTTGTTGAAAGATACCACCCTGAGCAAGCTGAAATGAGTTTTCGGGCAACCACTTCGGGACAGAGCCATGTTGTACTTCAGAAAAGTGTTAAAGTCGCCAGAAACAGAGGACTCTGGACAGCTACTTCACCAGGCAGGGCTAGTGACTTAAAGCTGTCCCAGTGGCTTTTAAAGACCAAGAAGGGAAGAACCCAGAGAGGGACTTGTCACCTTAAGTCCTTTTGGGGGATTCCCCTTCCAACCACAACACCTGCCCAGTCATCATCTATACTATCTTCCCAGATGCCCAAGTCTCTTCAATAAAGGTAAAATGTATTTTTTTTTTATTTTGGTATTATTTTTGTGGCGAATTAATTGTATTTACATTTTTTTAGGGAAAAAGGTTTCAGATAACAAAAGATTCAGATTAAGAAAGAGCCCTGGAACGGATTAATTTCGTAACCCGAGGGTCCACTGTATAGTATATATATATATATAGTTTTTATTATTTAGTATGTCAATATTTTTGGGTGGAATGGATTAATTGTACAGTGGACCCCGATTTCGTAAAAACTTCACCCTGAAGTCTGCTCAAGTACCATTATGAAATTTATTTCCCTTAAGGAAAAATTTCACGAGGTTAGTCTATTTCAGACCCCAAAATACATTTCCACAAGAACTTACAAAATTATATTAATAACACGTTTTCCCGGGGGTATTGTTAACCGAGGGTCCACTGTATTTACATTATTTCTTATGGGAAAAAGGGTTTCGAATTTTTTTAAAGAAAGCTCCTGGAACTTAATTACATAGTCGAGGGACCACTGTATACATAGATATTGGTATTCATAAAAACTGAAATGCAAGGAGAGCCACTGGCATGCCATGGCATTAGGGGCAAATCTAATTACTTATATACTATGTACATAATACTAAGAAATTGATTGAGTTTATTCTAGTTATATATTTTATTTCAAATTAAATATGAGATATTTACTGTTAAAATGACAATATGATGATATTAAATTGTAACAAGTGTTAAGGCAGAAAATTAAAAAGATTATCTTAAGGGAAAATAACATTGAGCATTTTTTAAAGTAGTTTACAGTATGAGTATTTAGTTTAGGGTGAGTAGGTGATTTTGAGAAGAGTCTTAAATTGATTTTCAGACAAGGTTAACTTAATATTTACTGGTAATGAATTCCAGATTCTCCCTTTATGTCATAGAATTTTTACATTGGTTGGTATGGATTCGGGATGTCAAAAGTGATCTGTGTCTTGTGCTGGGCCGGGACCTATTAAAGTTGTTGAGGAGAATTTTTTAGGCGGAGGGTTGATATTGGGTGTAGAGTTTTATGTATGTAGTAGGCACATGAATAGGTATGAATGTTTTCACGGGAGTAGTTTTAGAGTTTTGAATATAGGGGAGAGGTCTAGAGGGAATTTATCATCATCCTGACTGCAGCCTTTTGCTGGGTTATGAGTGGGTCTAAGGTGATTTTGTTGGAGCCCCATGCACGATTCCAAAGGTGAGATAAGGGTAGATAAGTGAATGAAAGTGCAAGGAGAGCTGATTGTGGCACAATAAAGCGTATCTTTGATAATATGCCTACTGTCTGAGATTTTCTTGGAAATTTGTTGTATGTGTGTTTGAATTTAAGACTATTGTCAATGGATTCCTAGGAATTTTTCCCCCTGAGTCTTGTGATGGTGAACCATTGAGCAAGAAGTGGAAATTTGTGGCTTTGTTTCCAAACTGAATGAGTAGTCTTGTCAGTATTGAGATAAGCTTGTTTGTCATCATCCATGTTGATATTTTCTGTAAACGGCATTAACAGTGTTGGCCAGTATGACTGGATTTGGGTGAGAGAAGACATATTTGGTCATCTGCAAAAATATGGGGTTTAGTAGTTGTGATGCATTCGGTAGGTCGTTTTTTAAATGAGGAATAGGAGTGGCCCCAGGACACTTCCTTGAGGACTCCGACTGTAATTTTTGTTAAATTTGCTCCATTTGTGTACACGTATTTTCTGTTGCTAAAGGGATGACTTTAGGTAGTTGAGGGGTCCCCTTATACCATAATGTGCTAATTTTGTAAAAATCATGGTTGACTGTATCGCGCGTAGGTCTTGAAGAATCCCAAGGGATTTCTTTCTTCTCGGCGGTGTATATTAACTCTAACATTTTGTAATAGCATCGGCTCTTGTTGGTCTTGAATCCAAAACAGGGCTGAGTATATTGTGGGAGATGAGGTAGGAACAGATCTGTCTATGAATTAATATTTCAAAGATTTTTAGAAAGCAGTGGTAAATTAGAAATTGGTCAATTATTCAAGCTTGGATCACCTCCTTTGTGGATCGGGGGCCCCAGCTATTTTAAAAAGATGGGAAGGTAGAGGGTTTAATGGATTTTTTTAATGTTTGCTATAATTGGGGGCAGTACCTGTGAACTTTTTGTACATAAAAAGGAGTAAGCTGTTTTTCTCCTGCCTTTTTTTTTAAGGGGGTTGATTATGGCAGACTTCAATTGGGTTGGTGGAGCTAGGAATAGTGTAAGGGGGGGGGGGGAGTCTTTGGCCGGGGTTGACTTGGGTTTTTTTAGATTTTTTTCCTATGGTGGGGAAAACATTAAGTCTGTTTTGTCTCAGTTGGTGAGAGGGGGGTTCATCTGTTTTGATAATTTGATGGTATTTTTTTTGGGGTATCTTTTTTTTTTCCCTTTAGAATTGCAGATAGGGTTTCCAGGTCTGTTTAAAAACCTTTTATGGTATGGGGTCTGTTCTCATAATAAAATTTTTTGTACCTTCTTTTTTGGTTTATTTATGGTCTTTTTTGGGTTGTTCTCTGGTTATTAGCCCCCTTTTATATTTTTTTTTATCCCGGGCCTTTTTTAATGGATTTGGATGCTGGGTGTTAGCCGGGGGTTGTTAAGTCTTTTTGCTGTGATCTGTTTATTTTTTTTGGGCAATGTCTGTTATAGAGGTGGGGGTTTTTTTTTAAAAAAATTTTTGATGCATTCATTGGGATTAATAATTTTTAATTCATTATGCCAGTCAATGTTTTTCATAGTTTTTGTTATTAACAGCTGACTCATTATGTAGCCCGGGTAACTTTTGTAATATTTTGGGGGGAATTTTGGGGTTTTAGAAATGGGGGAGGGGGGGGGTTTTCTGTGATTATCCCTTTTTTTGTTTAGGGGGGAAAAGACATTTTATTAATCCATAAATGATATTTTCTTAAAAAAATTATATAAAAGAAAAGCATATAAACATCTGTTTATATGTTTTTGGGGTTCCGGGCAGGGGGGAAAAAATTACGTCACTCCCTTTTAAAACCGGTCCAAACTTTTTAGCTTAGTCCCAAAGCCCCCTAACGTGGTCCACCCCGGGGGCCCTTCTTTTCAGTGGGAAAAGTGTTCCCAGTTCTTAGTGAATAAAAAAAAACTCAGTTTAAAGATTATTTGCAAAAGCCGGTCCTTACTGGCTGAACGCAATTATACAGTTATTCCAAGTTTTTTCTGATGTTTTTTCGCGTCATGTCAGGGAATTGCCCCCCCTTTTGTGTGGGGGGAAAAAAACTGCTAAAAAAACAAGCCCCCCTTTTGGTCGGGGTTTTTGGGATTCCTGCCCCCGAAAGATCTTTTTTCTCTGTGAAGCAACCAGCACCCATTAGTGACTTTGTCATGAACCAAGAATTACTTCGCACCCCAAAGTTGGGTAATCCTAGTAGAAGAGTATACCAATTAAATTCCAAAAATACTAGTGAAATTTTTGAGCTATTTTACAAAAAAAGGATGTTCAAAAAAAACCTCGATCAAAATTGTTTGTCCTTATAGAGTAGTAAACTTTTTGGAAAAAAGATAAAGTTAAAAAATTTTAAAGGGGTTTTTTTGAACGAGATCATATGTTTTTAGTACAATGAGGGGTGGGGTCCCTGCCCCTAATAATCAGAAAAATGAGACAGAATCTGAAAATTTCCCGTTCTGTCCCCCCCCCCAATGACGAAGATAAACCTAATGTTTTTCCCTCTAAACAAATGTTGAGAACCCCCCAATACTTGTTGATATGGGGATCCTCCTCTCAAAGTTAGTTCCCCATTTCAGATTTTTATCCCCCCAGAGATGAAAAATTTCAGCCTAAAATAATCTACCCTACGAGTGGGGGGTTTTTAAATTAACCTGATAAAATATGTAGAAAAGGGTTTAATTTTTATAATATTTTACTTATATCCCCTCAAATTTTTTTTTTTTTTCCCTTCTTCCGAGTTCTAGAAAAAAAGAAGATTTGAAAGATCTCCCTTTTCCCCTTTAATCCCCATCTTTTTTAAATTTTTTTTCCCCTCAAATTTGGGAAAATCACGAAGACCAGTTATCAAACAAATTTTTTTTTTTTTTTTCTCTTTTATCATGATTTTCTAGAATGAGCCCCCATTTAATTAATTTTTCCCCTATCAAGATGCATCATATAGTAATGTAGATTGTTCAAAAAAGATAATATCCAGGGGAATATAATGTTCTTTGTAAAATTTTACATTGTTAAAAGGGGAAAGTTTTGCCTGTTGTCCTTGGGGTTTGTGAAGGGTTTTGCGGGACCCCACGAAAAACCCCCCTTGGGTTTTCCCTTTCGGCTGCATCCGGCTGTTCCCTGTTTCCAACCTCTGGGGCCCCGGGACCCTTTTTTAAAAAAACCCCCTTTTTTTGGGCCCCCCCGGGGCCCATGTTCATTTCCATCGGATAGTGCGGAAAAAGGGGGCACAGGCAAGGGGTCTCAGCCCCCCTTCCCCCGAAAAAAACCCCCCCAAGCTCTCCCCCCTTTTAAAATTCCAAATTTTAAAAAAAACCCCCCCCAAAATATACAGTGGTACCTCACAGGGGTCCCCAAATCCCCCTTTTATGTAATTTTTTTTTTTTAAATTTTTTTTTTTAATTTGGGGGGCAAAAAAGGGGGAGCTATTTTTCAACATTTCTTATGGGGAAAAAAATTTTTGGGAATGGCAAATTTTTAAAACATTCGGGGAAAAAAAAAATGGGGTACCACTGTAAAAACTTTTTTTTTTTCTCTCTTTCCAAAAATTGGGGCCCCCGTCCGGGGGAAGAATGGGTCCCAAAACTCGGGGTGTGGTTTTTAAAAAACTGGGGGGCCCTTTAAAAATTTGGGAGCACCCGGAAAAGGGGCCAGCAAAAAAAAAACCCGGGAAACCGGGGAATGATTCATTTATTAACCTTCCCTTTTAAAAGGGGAAATGATTTGGGGGGGGGAGGCCAGCTGGCTGCCTGCCTGCCTGGCCCCTTGGCAAGCAGCTGGTTGGCCCCGGGCTGGGCCCCCGCTTCTGGGCAGCTGGGACCCCGTTACTTTTTCTTGTCTTTTTATCTTTTTTCTCTTCTCTATCTCCAGGAAAATTTATGAAATAAAATTTAAAAGTTAAATTATCTAGGATAACTAAAAAAACAAGACAAAGTGTTTCTGTGCTTTGATCTGGGAATTTATTTGGGGTTTAAGACTCCTTCAGACAAAAAAAAAAAGGGGGGCAACAAGGAACAGAAAACAGACAGACAAAGGGGCACAGATAAACGGGTTTTTCGTAACAAAAAAAGGAACAGAAACTCGTCCTGTCTTTTTTAAAATTACTGGACTGATAAAAAAAAAGACAAAACCCCCCCTTTTGAAATGTCACCAGTCATCATTAGTAGCCCCGATGAGATAAGGCAGCGATCTTAAAGGGGAAACCCAATTTTTAATTTTTTCATTTTTCATTTTTATTATTATTATTTTATTCATTTTTATTATTATTTTTATGCACTACAAATTTTTATTTGAGTATAATTTCATTTTAAAATGCCGAAACGGTTGGTTTTTAAAAATCAAGAACTTAAAAAAGGGGTTTCAGAAAAAAAAAAATTTATAAAAAAAATAAAAAAAAAGTGAAAAAGGTATATTGGAACGATTCTAAAACAAAAACCCCCTTTTCTTCGGGGTGACATCCAGTCCCAAATTTTTCCGCCAAAAACAAAAAACTTGACCCAAATTTTTTTTTTATCCTTCCCTTTTAAAAAAAATTTCTCTTTTTTTTTTTTAAAAAAAAAAAAATTAAAAGATTGGGGCACTGGCAACGTAAAATCTTGGCCCTTTTTTAAAGGGGTTAAAACAAATGCTTTTGTGTAAAACCTGGCATGAATTATTATTTTTTCCCCTTTTATTCCCCCCAAAGGGGATTGTAAAACGTTAAAAATCAGTAAACCCTTGGTTTTTGGGTGGTAATAATAGGTCAAATATAGATGTAGGTATGGCCCGGGGAGACTACAACCAATTATTTTTTTTTAAAATTTCCTGTACCTAAAAAAATTTAAAACATGTTAATATAGCCCTTTTTCAATCCACTAAATACCCCCACAGTAGAATAAATTAACATAAATATGAGATGTGGCAGCCAGGCGACTTGTGGGGGGTACCCCAGGCTATTTGGGGGGGTTTTGGGTAGGGTTGGGGGCTTGGGTGGGAAATTTTGGGGGGGTTTTTAGCCAGGCTATTTTAGGACTTGGGTGCCAGGCTTTTTTGGGATTTGTGGTGGGCCGGGTTTTTAAACTTTTTAGGGGAAATTTTGGTAGCCATTTTTCCCTTTTTGGGATTTTTGGGTAGCCGGGCTACTTTAGGATTTTCCGGGCCCCCGGGGGGCCAGGCTTTTTAGATTTGGAAAAAAGGGGTGGGGGGGCCCCCTTTTTAAAAAAATTTTTTAAAAGGCCTTTTTTGGGTTTTGGGTTTTTTTAAACCCTTTTAAATTGGGGGGAAGGGCATAAGGGGCCCCCGACAAAAAGAACGATAGCCCCCTCCAAAAAAGGGGAGAAAGAAAAGGGAAAAAAACTACAGACCAATACCACTGCCCCTTATCATAAAAATCTTTGAAAAAAGGGTTTTAAAAAAGGGTTTACCATCTAAAACCAAATTCACAACCGGGGAAAAATTTAGGGCAGGTCGCTCCTGTCTGCCCAACACTGGACCCAACAAGGGGGTGGGTCTTGAAGAAAACAGAATGTGTTTATCACAGACTTTGGCCTTTTTATTAAAAAGACCATGGTGTGATACCCAAAATTTTAAAGAAAAAAAAAGTTGGTGATGGATCCCCAAATTTTTCCCCAAAAATGAAAAAAGTAGTCAACAAGTAAAAGGGGGGCCCCGGGGGAAAACTCTGTTCCCCAAAAGGGGGAGTCCTCCCCTCCCGGGCCCCCTCCCCTTGGAAAAGGGGGGGTCAGATACAGGGGGCTTCCTTTAGATGAAACCCCCCAAAAAGGGCAGTGTCCACCATTGAAGACACTGCAAGACTCCCAAAAAAAAACCAAATGGGGCCAAAAAAAAAAAAAGTTCAATGATGGGAAAAATTTTTTTTACTTCGATATGGAAAACGTGGGGAAAATTTAAAAAAACATCAGAGTTAAAAAAAAATTCCCAAAACCCCCCAAAGAGGAAAAAAAATACAAAAAAAGGGGGGTCATGACAGAGGGGGCCCCCTTCAAGGACCATAACACTAGCAATCGATCTAGAAAATGACAGGATGGATAATGAGAACCTTTAAAACCAGGGATGAAATGTTGCACTTTTCGGGTCGGATCTAGGCTGGAATATTCCTCACACTAACTGCAACCCCTTTTAAGGCGGTAAAAATTTCTGGGAAATAGAAAATGTACAGAGAACCTTCAGACCATAACTAAAAAAAACCACCTAAAAACTCGCAAAATTCCCCAAACCAGTACCCCCGGGGAAAAAAAGGAGGGAGAGATACATTATTATATACACTTGGAAAATCTTAGAGGGATTAGTACAAACTTAAAACAGTGTCCTCCCAAAGCAAAAAAACTGGCAGACAATTTTAAAAACCCCCCCCAAAAAAAAACAGGGGTGCCACTCTGTTGAGGACAACACAATAAGTATCAGGGGGCCCCAAAAATGTTCAACTGCCTCCCAGCAAAAAAAGGGGGGGATGAAGCAGGCCCGGACAGGCACCTAAAGTCGGGTCCTGACCAGGGCTTGGGGTTGTACGTTGGACTGCGTGCGGCCAGCAGGAACACCTGGTTTTATCAGGGTCATCCCATGGGCCGGGCCCCAAAAACCGGGGGCCCGGGTACCCCGGAACTTTTCTCCAGGTAAACTCCCCCCTATAAAAAATTTTTGGGGGGGCTTTTTAATTTCTCCTTTGATGCCTTTCACCAGGCGTTATTTCTTCTAAAAATGGTTTACTAGAATGGGGTTTTTTATTTTTATTCTACTGTATCAACGTGGGACAACTTGACCAATATAAAACGAAAAAACCCCCCGCGTTTTTTTGGTTTGTTTACATTACGTGTGGGGGGGGGGGGAGAGGGTCCCTTTTTGGGTTTTCCCCACTTCCCCAAAAACCCCCCTTCCTACAAAAAAAAATCACCTCTCCCCTACATTAACACTATAAATATTTTTTAAAGGGAAGTAATGAGTGTACTGTATATGCATTTTTTCCCCCGACCTTAATGGTTGAGGGGGGAGGGCCAGGCAGGGGTGCCATACCCCCCCCACTTTCACAAATAAATACTTTTCACCTCCCCCCCTACATTAAGACCATTAAGACTAAAAAAATTTTAAAAAGTAATGGGATTTATCTTTTATCACTTAGGGGGCTTTAATCATCGGGATAGTATTTTTGGGGGGGGGGCCCGGAGGGGTACCCCCCTGACTTCTTTTTTAGTAAAAAACTCACCTTTTGCCCCCTTTTAAACTAAAAAATTTTTTGAGGTAAATAATGAGGGGGTGTGTGTGAATTTTTTTTTTTAAAGCCTGTTCTATTGCTAAATTTGTGTAAACTTGTTTTCTGTCATTTTTATGCATCTACCCTTATCTCACCTTTGGGAAAATTTGGGGCATGGATCAAACATTCAATCACCAAACCACAAAAACCCAAAAAAAAGGGTGCAGTAAGAAGTAAATTCCCCCCCGACAGCATACTCCCCCAATATTCAAAAATCTTAAAAAAAAATCACCAAAAGAACA
>WNWK01037883.1:0-18231 GCA_009830355.1 Cherax destructor | reverse complement strand
CCAGTGTTTTATATTGTTCTTATATGTATGGGCATAAGCATGACAGTGCCAAGGAATAAATACATTTCAGCCACAGTTGACCTTTCCACCTGCGCAGCCTGACGATCTGTAACATCTACATGGCCCTTTTGTATACTGGTAGTACAGGTGGTCTGGGTAACAATCAGTTTCATTATCGCTCATCAAAGTATAGTTGAAAATACCTAACTCTGTAGACTCATAGTGATGGGACGGGTGGCATGATGCCACTCTCCACTGCCATCAAAATTGAAAGGATGTGGCACGAAGGGTTTATGTTCAGCCCAAACCATTCACGATCAGGGGCAGGTGGGCCTGTGGCATGGGACGGGGAGCAGGAGGGGGGATGGGGCCAGCACATGGTTGAGAGGGTGCGGGTCCTTTGTCTGTCCCACACCGCGCCATGTGGTCCAGGCATCGTGCCACCCACCATTCTTCCTCCATCCCAGCATACTCTCCTTAAATCACTATCACTGTCAGTGGCAGGGGTTTTGGAACTGACCTGCTAAGACCCTGCCTCTGACTGCATATGGACACTGCCTGAACGTAGGTTATGACGTCAAAAGTAGTTTCACTGGGGAATAATGATAATCACTGTCACTGACGAATCGCCTATGGGCATAAAATCGATTTCATCATCGCACTTATATCCCCTTTCACTATCGTCACCATAACACATGGAAAATGATAATTTCCTCTGCGGAGTTGCCTTTGGGTAGCAACACTAGCAACCCCAGAGGTGCTGGGCTGAGGGTCTGTACACTGGCCACCCAGAGGGCTGGGTGAGGGTCTGGTATGGCCACACTGTCCACACTTACCCCAGAGGTGATGGCTGAGGGTCATCGGGGTTCCATCAATAGTTTCACTAATTCCTTGAAATTTGTGGCTATATCACTGTCTAATTCCCCTAACCCCGTTTTGTTTTCACTTTCCGGAATAGTAAATGTTAATACGACGAGGCGTGAGTGAATCAGGGTTTGCCATGATGTTTACCCAAGATGGAGCTGAAACTAACTGCGCCATGCGGTGGCCTGGCGTCCTCGATTTTTTCATACTGCGCACACTGAGGGCTTGTTCTCTCATACCTAGGCATCTTTGTGGGCTATCGCGCACCTGGAACGAATGTAAATAAAACGTATTCACGTTCGGGGCAGTACGCACGTGAACGTATATTCACGTGTGGACAGTTTAAGGCTTAAAATTAGAATGTATCTTTGTTTAGTTAACATTTTTTCATAAGAAGAACATAAGAAAGAAGGAACACTGCAGGCCTACTGGCCCATGTGAGGCAGGTCCAAGTCACCCACCGCCCAAGCTCAGTCACGGCAGGTCACATCCACTTAACCTCTTTCATGGTCCAGGCCAAATTCCCAAAGTGTGCACCAGGTCCAAGAATAAAAAAATTTTATTTTTTCTTATGAAATGGTAGAGAATCATTTTCTGAAGGTAATAAAACAAAAAAGTATGAAATTAATGAAAATTTACGAAATTAAGGATTCTGCGTAATTTTGATGCATCAGCTATATTTTACGCATCGAAGTGATTTTGTCACTTTTGACTCCCATTTTAGGCCAATTACTTTATTCCAGCTTTCCATTAAATTCTTAGCTATTTCGCTAGTATTACTTCTATTCTAACAATTGAGCACGTTCACCCAGTCAACTGTTTCAACTACAAAATAAAGTGACTGAGACTGGTAATTTAGCCAATTTAACACAAGTTCAAAATATTCCACTTCAAAATAGGCAGAATAAACAATGCAGGCATTCCTGGCACTAAACTAACATTTCTTCTGTTCATTAGTTACCTTTCAGTCTTTACAAATGAATTCCATTTTGATTTTTGTCCACATGAATTTTTATTCAAACCAAACAAATGAATTTTTATTCAAACCAAACAAATGAATTTTTATTCAAACCAAACAAATGAATTTTTATTCAAAACCAAATAATGGAAGATTTACTGTTATGCAATATTGTAATAATTGTATAAATAATATCGCCATTATTTGTGAACGTATATTAGACCCACCCAGCTGACGTGTATTAGACAAAGTTCGTTGCTTTAATAAAAATTCACGATCTCAGCTTTTTCTCATTATGCACCGTGCTGCAGAATTTGTTTTATGTGGTGCACACTTACCACATAGATGTATTCTCTCATATATTTTATTAACACATCGGCTGTTTCCCCACCAAGGCAGGGGTGGTCTTAAAAAGAAAAACTTATTATCATTCACTCCATCACTGTTTTGCCAGAGGGCTTTAACACTACAGTTATAAAACTGCAACATTAACACCCCCTCCTTCAGATGCAAGCACTGTACTTCCCATCTCCAGGACCGTCCTGCCTGCTGGCTTCCCTCTGGAATCCCTTCATAAAATGTTACTTTGCTCACTCCAACAGCACGTCATATTAAAACCATTTGTTCAAATTCACTTATCATGCTCACGTACCCTGCTGGAAGCCCACGTCGCACACAAATCTCCTTTTACCTCTCGCCTCCATCTTTAGGCCGACCCATACCTTCCTCCACTACAGCATTTATAATACTCGAAGTCACTTGCTCGCCCATTCTCTTACATGTTCAACTACCAATATCCTCAGTTCTCTGATAGTTTTGGTAACCGCATCTTCCTCCCACTTCACCACGTTCTCTGCACATATCAATATTCACACACGTTCAGGCATCTCCACTGTCTCCAGTTTTCTGCTGCAACATTGTCACCCATGCTTCTTCACACCATATAAGAGTACAGGCCTCATGCTGCTTCCATGACAGTTCATGTTCTCAAGTGTACCATCACTCTTCCTCATCAATTTACGATCTCCACCTCACCCTCATGCACCCATCTGCCGACTCATACCTAGTCCAAATTTACCACAGCTATCTAAGTGAGCTGACTTAGAACTGTTTGGACTCGACTGCAGCCACAGAACCACGGGCAGACTCCGGGACATGGGCACTAGATCCAGGCACAAGCTAGTCAGGTCCAATTCACCCACCACTCCACTCACACATTCAACCTATTTTTAATCTGATCAGCACCTCTAATCTCAGGCTTCAAAGAAGAAAATTAAAATTTCCATGAAATGATAGAGTAGTCTTTCTCCTTGTTTGTAATGACACAAAGTATGAAATTTGATGGGTAACGCATGAATTATTTGCGAAAGATCTCAGCTGAGAGAGCACGTGTGGAGTTTCTCGCTGACTTTGAGTTCCTACTTTGCCAATTCCATGTCGACCAACATAGCTATTTTTAGAACTCCATTTCCAGCCGATTTAAAGAAACCACCATTTACTAATTCTTAACTAATCCACAGTAATGTAGAATCAGAATCTGGGTCAATTTCATGCAAATAAAAGTTGTCAATTCAAAATAGGGTCCAGAACAGCCAGACATTTCAGCACTGTGTCAACATTGTTATCTGTTCATGTACACTATTTATACCATGTATCACTGTATTATGTCTGGCCTAATCAGGTCAATAAATTGATGTCTAAATAAACTATTATTATTATTATTATTGTCAATGCCTTTTAGCCCCTTATACTTTCTTGCTTATTTAATTTTATCATTAATAAAAATAAGAAGATTTGATTGCCATTGCATCATTGAAAATGGTATAAATAATATCAGTGCATCTGTGATATACGCCACTGATGTGTATTAATGCTGGTACGATCTGTTTGTTTCAACATTATAAAATTGAACATTTCCCTACTTACTAATTCAAGGTCACTATCATAAACTTAGTCAAAATTATTATTGTAGTATGTTTTCCATTCTATCAATGATACTATTAAAAGAGAATACAACCATACATTATACGAAAATAAATTAAAGACGGCTGCTTAATTCAAAACACGGCTCCGATGTACTGAGTGTTGCAGGATCTTTTATAAGGCATGCGCACACCGACCCATTCCCTCATATGGGCCTACCAGCTCCGCTGATTTGAGCACGCTAGGAATTTGGTGAGTACAGTGGACCCTCGTGTTAACGGCCATACTCCGGTCTCCAGAATGCTGTTCAAGTGTTGCCAACAACAAATCCATTAATCCTTAAGGAATAATGTAAATTAGAGTAGTTTTTTGACCCCCAAACATACACCCTTACAGCACCCTGGGCATTAAATGCATGCTATGTCAGCAATCGTGGGGTCCACTGTATATGGCACCAAACAGCGGCTCATGTACCGATATCAAACAGTCAAAGGGTTGCGTACACGCTTTAGCTTTCTACGACGGTACTGGAGTTTGTTACCACTCATCCAATTTATTGCCAGTTCAGTTCATTCTCTTGAATAATTTTCCAACTTAAACTACCAGCCAGAGTCCTGTCTTTGGTCAGATTATTTTGTTATTACATACATCCCTTTATTTACTGTTTTCCATTTATTCAACATAATCCACTTTCCTATGCCTATTAGAGAGTGCAGATTCAGGCCCTCAGCTCATCCCTCATAGGAAAGATTTAATATACATGGGGGATGAAATATCCTTCCTGTCACTTGCATGTCTCCACTTTATGGTGGATCAGAACTGCACAAATGAGGCTCAACCAAATATATATAGTTGAAGAATAACTGAGACTTCTACATTATGCTTCTGATATGAAGCCAAGGATTTCGTTCGTTTATTGCGAACACTTCATGCACTGCTGTCTTGCTTTAGCCACAGCACCAGAACTCCAAACTTTGCAACAGTAATACAGATTCACATTATTTGTTTGTGTTGTTTTCCTGCTGAACTTGACTTGTTCAATTAAACAGATCTGCTTCCTCTCCAACACTGCATCAGTATATTCAACATCCTGAGTGCTTCTTGTCGTCCTCAGAATTAGTCTGATGGCCCATTATCAGCAAACTTGTTAACCCGCTATTTACTGCCCATTATGGGCTCAGAATGACTCAGCACTGACCTCAGGGAACAGCCAGAGCTGGTTTATCTCCTGATTTCTCCTTGTTTACAGTAAAATTTCTGTTTGCCTATTTATCACCATGCATCAAGCCTTCAGTAAGGATGTCCATACAATATACTCACTAACATATCTCAAATATTTAGTGAGTGCTCGCAGCAGAGTCACACATGCTACGCAGGTCCGCATTTGTCAGCTCATCTGTCAGCCACACCCATTGTTAGCAGGTCTGTAGTCACCTACGGTTATGCACAGGCCAATAATCATTTTCATGCCAGCAGTCCAAGTCACCACTGGTCTATGCCAGGTGTCACCTACTGCCCAGCAGCAGGTTCAAGTCACCCATTGCCATGACGCAGGTCTGGGCCACCTGTTCAAATCATGTTAGGCAGTCCAAGTCCCACGGCCCACGCAGGTCTAAGTCACACTCTACGCCGGGTCCACATAGCATTCTTCTTGTTAGTTTTCTGCACTGAAACCTGGTGTAATAGGCTGCTTTCTTAAAAACAAATTGCACCATTCCAGATACTCTTAACAAATTCCACCACAACAGAGTTCAAACAAACCGTAGGTATCTGAACATTAAGGCACCATATTCTATTCACATGTCTTCAGGTTTCTCCTTAGACTTGGCTTTCCATTTCCATCACACTTCAATTGGCTTTTTCAAAAGATTTCGTTGGTCACCATAATCAGGAATGCCTGGTTGTTTAGCAAGAGCATTGATGCCAACTGCAAACCATAAATAGACTGGGGAGGGACTCTCCTTCAACATTTCTGTTACTTGATGTCTATTTCAGTCACCAAGGCGGCCTGAAATAATACCCCGAATAGCATGTTTTCGGTTCATCCATGCCACTAAGTACAGCTTTCTGGTCTATTTGTTAAGGCTGTCGAAATCGCTAATAGAACCAGACTGACCATCCTGTAAATCCACAGCTTTAACCCAACACAACTCCTATAATTTATTGCATGGGGCAGTTGTTTCAGTCTCAGCACAGACTATTTTTCCTCATGTTTAAGCTAAAATTGCTGTCAACAAATTTGAGGACATTACACTATTTGTACAGTGTTATGTTATCACTGTAACATTAATAAATAAATTAACCTCTGGGACCATGTGGAGAATCTGATATAAATGGTTTTCATTTCAAGTGTTGAATTGTCATAGGTTTAGTCCCTTAAATTGAGGTAATACCCTTGTTGATGTATTTTTCAACACCTCCATCTACTTTTCTCACGTTTTCTCAGCACTCAGTCAATCTCTTATTCTTGTGGCCATTAATAATAATAGTGACTAATAAAATTGAGACATACCAACATCTGTGTATGAAGACATATACAAACCTTATTTTGTGATCTTTCTCAAGATGACGAGGTCAGTTAGACCATAGTTAATACTGAGTTAGCTCATTTCC
The DNA here is from genome assembly GCA_009830355.1 of Cherax destructor. Lineage (NCBI taxonomy): Eukaryota > Metazoa > Arthropoda > Malacostraca > Decapoda > Parastacidae > Cherax > Cherax destructor. The sequence continues at coordinate 11,873 of WNWK01037883.1, read as the reverse complement.
AATACGGCCTATTTCATTGCCATTTATTCATTCTTATATTTCATTTTTCCACATTTTCATTATTTGTTGTTGGTAGCAGTGGTAATTATTGCTCACTTATTCTGTTGTTTGTTTAGTGCTTTTTTGATTATATTACAATAGTAATTTTATTGCTTCTAATGAAACTTGTTTACCAGGGAATGATGGATTGCAGTGGCAGATGTTCACTGTTCAGTACTGAGGTCAGCATATGCTGCACTGCGTTGTGGAGACTCAAGAGTATTGGATGCCCCAATCTGCCTGATGTGTGGTGCTCATCTCTGATGTTCTCAAATTTACAGGGACTGAGACATTATGCACACCAGGAGAACTTCCTCTGATGACTATTTCATAGTTCACATTGTTTGTTTGATTGTTTTCATTACATTTGTCTAGCCTTAAACCTTGAAGGTTGTAACTGACTGCAGTTTTTTGACTCCTCCAAAAATCCTATACAAAGGGACTTCCTCACTGCCAATGCACAAGCATTGGGTCCACCTGTTCCCATAGGAATAATGTAATTAGAAAATATACTTCAGCATTCATAAAAATACACTACAACAAAATGTTGAGCAGTAATGCAAACTAGGGGTCCACTGTACTTTCACTGGGAATTAAAGAAATAAACACTACATGACCTATATTTTGCTGTAACAGGTGATTCCCCAATATTTAAACATAGTTACGGGACACATTATAGGAAGTATGTTACGTACTCTTAAAGAAGGGTTTCCAGGATATTTGGGTTGCTCTAGGAGTGACATCTAACCGTTGCAGTACTCTGAGCCCCTCTGGCAAAGGTTATAGTGTGAATGATTTATGAAAGCCTTCTTTGTCACCTCAGTGGCCAATGTGTTAAAGAAAATGCACAGCACATAATCAGGCTTATAAAGAAATAGACTAGAGGGTTCAAGACATCACTAAGCAGGTAAAATTCTTATTTTTGTTAAAGCCACTCCACAGTGAACTTTATTAATTACTGCATTATTATTGTTATAACATTCAGCACCTATTATGTCATATGCTGCATTAATAATGTATCATGATAGTGCTACTGCAACAAAGATTTTCAACGCCCAAATGACACCGATACTCCACTGGCTTCCGCGATTGATCAAACCTCGCCGCGTGAATAATCACCACTTCCATGGCATACAGACAAAGTGAACTGTGATACATATACAGCGTACCCCCTGTAAACTCCTGCTGAGCCTGTTCTGCAGGACCACGTGCTTGCACTACTGTCCATGATGGGCGCACAATAACCAGCATTCAGTGGCAAATCTAACTTCATGACACCTGCAGAGGCTCTGTAATGCAGCATCATTCGTTTTGTTTATTAGTTGCAGTTAAAACTGTTTCCATTTGTGTGATTTCAACAACGACAATGGCTTCGAAGGGTTTGGCCGTGTGGTAGTTGTGAAAGCACAGTTGGGGAAGAAGCACTTAAAGGTAAGAATGAGGGCTGTCAAACCCAGGCAGTTGGTCCATCGCTGCAATGGCTAAAATACTGCTTGAAGTTTGGGTCCCATCCATCTTCATTGCAAGTTTATTGTTCATGACATACTAATATGCATCACCAAATGCAAGTATGTACACTATTCCCCTCCTCTCTTCCCCCACAAGAGCTTACAGGGGCCAAGAGTTCCCACCTTATTTGCTAAGAGCTGCTTCACACGTTCCGCTTAAATTTGTGTTATGAAGCACAAATAGAATGATGAAGCTGGAGCTCGATGTTTTCTGCTCTTTAGATTCGGGCGATTATTTGCACCTCCTTTCACGTGAGTTTCATTCCAGCAGTGCCAGATACAGTTGGAGATGGCTGGCTGAGCCTCATCCACTTGTTTGCCTGGCTGGGCGCTCCCAGAGAGTAGAGAAACCTCAAACTTCAGCAAAATATTTCTGGTCAGCCATCAAGATTTGTCAAGTTTCTCCGCTAATACCTCTGACAACCCGCCTACTGGATCAAGTGGACCAGATCATGGGCAGAAAGTCAGTTTTCTCCGATGCTATAGAGACATCCCGTCGCACCCTATAAATAATCATCAGTGGCCACCAGGCTTTGGAGTCCATTCTTTCGTTTTCATATGTCGGGTTTCCCCATCTGGGAGATGGCAGGCCCAGTCTTCACCCCCTGCCATTTACGACAGGAAGAGTCTAGCGCAGGTTCCTGTTATATCAAAAGCCTGTAATTTGAGTGTATGTCAGACTGCCGATCTGAAGCCTGTTAGTGAGTGGATGGTTTTGTAAACATATGTTTATGGAGGCATTCATAGGTCATCAATTTTCTTCCCTATACAGATACTTACTCTCATTTTGTTATCTTCAATGTTGTAAGACATTTCTGTGGTTCGATGATCAATATACATGAGATGTGCTGGTCGATACTTCCTCACAATGTGGAAAAGTCAATAATGTTTTCCATGTCAAGCACAAAGGGAGTGCGTCATCAGTCCTCTGTATATTTGTATTGAAAGTCACTAACAGTTGGTAATACTGACACTGGAAGGCGGGACTCAGTCTGTTGTCCAAGTGTTCGTCATCTCCTCTCTATTTATTTATTTATAAGTGACTTAACTGCAGAAATAGGTGTTTTCGTCCACTTGTGTATGTATTTAACTATTTAAGACAATTGATGTTTATTGTTTTGACAATCTTGCTAATATCATCCAATTATGAAACAAAATAACATTAAAATACAATTTAAAAATAAAAAGTTATGGAAATACATTAAAACATTCATAAAACACTGTGTATCTTAAAATAGTTAAAAGAATACATACACAAATTGAGACTGAAAAAACACCTGTTTTTCTTGCAGTTTAAGTCCTTATAAATAAATAAATAGAGAGGGAGATGACAGACACTGGCTAACAGACTGAGTCCCTTCATTCTGCTTCAACATAAATGTCAGCATATTATAACTGTTGGTGACTTCAATATATTATACAGAGGGATTTTGATGACCTCCTTTACAGTGCTTGACATGGAAAACATTATTGACTTCCCTACATTGTGAGTAATCTGAGGGCACAATCATTAACACATCTCATGGCTATGTTGGATCATCAGACCACAAGGGTGTCTTTACAACATTGAAGATTCTAACAAAATGAGGTAAAGAATTATCACACACAACCTGGCTGTAGGAAAGAGAAAAATTATTGACCTTTTGCTCAGAGCTTGCTGCTTCCAACTGGAATACTTCTCTCCAAGGTGATGTTGATAACCAAGTGAATGCCTCCACTAAACATATGTTTACACAAATACATCCCTCACTGGCAGTATGTGATGAAGGCTTCAGATCAGCCTTGGTCTGGCTTTCATTGCCAAGAGGCCTCTACTTCCAAGTACAAGGCTTTGAGAGGGTATAAGAGGCATCTGACTATAACAGGAACCTGCATAGGCAAGCCTGTCGGTAAATGGCAGAAGTCCAAAACTGGGCCATCTCTAGATGGGAAGCTGACACACAAAGAAAACTGGCATCAGAAAGAATGGACTCCAAAACCTGGTGGCCCTTGATGAAATTATTTCACTAAATTGACAGGATAGGATTGTCTCTACTAGCATCAGGAGAAAACTGACTTCTTTGCTGCCACGATGCAAGTCCTTGATCCAGTAAGGTAAACTTTGCTAGTTGAACTGTGTCAAGGTTGTCAGAGGTGACAAGGCAGGAGGAAGCTTATTTCCTTAAATCTTTGGACCAAGAAAGGGCTGTGAGCCCAGAAATGGTACCTTTGATGAGTTTTGAGAGTTTCTCTACTCTCAGAGCCCAGCCATGGGCCAGGCTCAAGATGGATGAGGTGTACAGATCAGCTAGCATCACCTCTAACTTGTATCTATTAGCACTGCCTAGTAATGTAAATGGCCTCTGTGGAAAGAGGCAAATGTCCTTAGTCACAAAAAGAGCAGAGCAGAAATCAGGAAATCGCTGCCCCACAGAAGGCTCCAACTTCATCCTGTTCCCCATTTGTGCTTCATAACCTACAAATTTTAAACGAGCAGTAGTAGTAAACAGCTCTTAGCTTGTAAATAAAGGTAGGAACTCTTAACCCCTGTAAAAACTCTTGTGGGGGGAGGAGGGGGGGAGAGGAGAGGGGGAGTGAATGTACATACTTGCATTTGAGTGTGCATGTGTATGTCATAATGAACAATAAACTTTTTTAATGAATGAATGGGATTTAAACTTCAAAAGCTGTGTTATTTTAGCCATCATTGCAGCACGATGGATGGCTACAGTATAGGTTTGACAACCCTCATTCTTGCCTTTAGGTGCTTCTTCCTAACTGGTGCTGCAACTACATGTTTACAGCCAAACCCTTCAAGCCATTGTCATTGTTTAAGGAAAATCACCATCAAACAGTTTTAACTTTTGCAATAATAAATAAAACAGGTAATTGCTGCATCACTACAGGGCCCCTGCAGATGTCATGAGAGAGATTAGATTTTGCCACTGAAATGGCTAGTTTATTGTGCACCCCATATCCATCCTGTGGACAGTAGTGCAAAAGCACATGGATACACAAAAGGCCTAGGAACTAGGCTTCAACAGGGTTTACAAGAGTACAACTGTATATATATCTACAGTTCACTTGTCTGTATGCCATGAGAGAGAGTGGTTGTTAACTACACACACTTGGCCTGAGGTTTGAATCAGTCCACTTAGGTAGACAGTGGAGTAAGCTAATCAGTGATCATTTAAGACGTTAAGCAGGAAAAAAATCTTTGACACTTCAGAGTGGGGCTTTATCACATATTCTACAGTAATTAATGCAACACTGTATGACCCTTATGGGTTTAGCACTTAGTTATGATTATAATAATAATAATACAGTAATTAATAAAGTTCCACTGTGGGTGAAACATTGTAAAATAAGAATTTTTCCCTGCTTAGTTAGTGTCTTTGAACCCTCTAGTCTATTTCTTTATAAACACAATTATGTGCTGTACATTTTCTTTTTAACACATTGGCTGTCTCCCACTGAGGCAGGGTGACCAAAAAAGAAACTTTCACCATCATTCACACTATAACTATCTTGCCAGAGGCGTGCAGATACTACAACAGTTTAGATGTCACTCTAAACAGCAAATATCCCAAAACCCCTTCTTTAGAGTACATGTACATACTTCCTATATTATTCATTCCCATGGCTTATGTTTAAATATTTAGAGTCCACCTTCGACTACAGCAAAAATATAGGTCATGTAGTGTTTATTTCTTTAATTCCAATTAAGTACAGTGGACCCCTGGATTTCGTACTGCTCCCAACTCGAACAATTATGTAAGTGTATTTTTGTAAGTGCTTTTTTAAGTATATTTTTTGGGGTCTAAACAGACTAATCTAATTTACATTATTCCTTATGGGAACAAATTCGTTTGGTAACGGCACTCGAACAGCATTCTAGAACGAATTATGGCTGATAACCGGGGGTCCACTGTATAGGATTTTTTTAGAGGAATTAAAAAAAAAAACTGCAGTCAGTTACAACTACCTTCAAAAAGAGTTTAAAGATACAAAAGATTTAAATGTCTTATTATTCTGAAAACAATGCAGTATTATATTATGAACTATGGAAATGAATCATCAGAGGAAGTTCTCAATTGATTGTTGTTCTGCATAATGTCTCAGTCCCTGGTAAAATTTGAGAACATCAGGATGGGCACGTACACATGTTGGATTAAAATCCAATACTCTTAGTCCTTTCAAGTTCCTGGCACGAGAAAGTGCAACATATGCCTGACCTGCCTCGAACACTCGAGACAGTGACATCTCTGCACAATCCAGAGTCATTCCCTGGTAAAAAGCAAAGTTTCATTAGAAGCAATAGAATTACTATTATTATTATAATCAAAAAGAAGCACTAAACCTAGAAACAATAGGATAAATTGGCAATGAACACACCACCACTTGTACTGTATAGAGTAATGAAAATGCAGATGCAATATAAGAACTGAATAAATTATGTGGAAATAGACGTTATTTTAAGGTAATTTGCTCAGGCATTAGCTTTATGAAGTCTAACTTGATGAAGATCGATCAATCTTGAGGAAAAGATCTAAAATAAAGGTTTGCTATATGTCTTCATACCTGAATGTTGGTATGTCTCAATTTTATTAGTCACTATTATTATTAATATTACAAGAATAAGAGTTATTTAGTGCTACAGGGGAAACGTGAGAGGGTATAGATGGAGGTGTTGAGAGAAATACATCAACAAAGAGATTACAAGGAAAACCTCAATTTAAGGGACTAAACCTATGACAAACAACACTTGGAAATGGAAAAAGCCATTTATATCCAGAATTCTCCATTATTCTTATGGTCCAGAGGTTTAATTTATTTAGTATGTTACAGTGATAACATAACACTATTACAAATAATTCATAATGTCCTCAAATTTGTTGAGCAGCAAATTTTAGCTTAAACATGAGAAAATAGTCTGTGCAGTTTGAAAAAACAACTGCCCCATGCAGTAAATTATAGGAACAGTATTTGGGTTAAAACAGTGAATTTGGGACTTTTCTAGGATGGTCAGTCTGGTTCTATTAGCAGTTTCATGGTGCCAATAGATAGACCAGAAAACATACTAGTGAAAACATGGATAGACCAGAAAACATACTATTTCAGGGGTGTCTATTTCAGGCCACTGTAGTGGCCTGAAATAGACATCAAATTAACAAGAAATGTTTATTTTGCTGGGGAAGGGTCCCCCCTCCCCAGTCTGTTTTATGGGGTTTTACTAGGTTGGCATCAATTATGCTGGCCTAAACCATAACCAAGCATTCCTGGTTATGGTTGATTAGCAGAAATCTTTTGAAAAAAGTTGATTTGTGTGTGACGATAGATTCAGAATGGAGGGCAGGTGTTTTACAGGAGAAGCCTGGGGACATAATGAATAGAAATATGGTTGCCTTAGTGGCTGGAATACCTACAGTTTTTGTTTTGGACTCTGTTATTAAATTGGAATTTGATTAAGAATATCTGGAGTAAGTTTTAATTTGTTTTTAAAGAAAAGCAGCCTATTACACCAGGTTTAAATTTACAGAAACATAACTAACAAAAATGAAGAATGCTATGTACCAATAGGTGGGCCAGTAGGTGTGACTTAGACCTGCCTAGCATGGGCCAGTAGGTGACTTGGACCTGCCTAGCATGGACTAGTAGGTTATTTGGGCCTGCGTCGCATGGCCCAGTAGGTGACTTGGACCTGCTTAGCATAGACCAGTAGGTGACTTGGACCTGCCTAGCATAGACCAGTAGGTGACTTGGACCTGCCTAGCATGGACTAGTAGGTTATTTGGGCCTGCGTCGCATGGCCCAGTAGGTGACTTGGACCTGCTTAGCATGGGCCAGTAGGTGACTTGGACCTGAGTAGCGTGGGCCAGTAGGTGACTTGGACCTGCGTAGCATGGCCCAGTGACTTGGATCTGCTTACGAATTTACTAACTTTTTTCACTAAGGTATTTGAGAAGGTGGATCATGGTAGTGAATATGATATTGTATATATGGACATCAGACGCTACTGAGGAAACTTATGGCACACGGAAATTTTTTCCTGGGTAGAGGCATGGTTGACAAATAGGCAGCAGAGTTTTTGCATAAATTGGGAGAAATCAGAGTGGGGGCAGGTCACAAGCAGTGTTCCACAAGGGTCAGTGCTGGGCCCTTTGTTGTTCACAATTTACATAAATGACATACTAGATGAGGGAATAAATAGCGACATTAGCAAGTTTGCTGATGACACCAAAATAGGCCATCCAATTCATTCTAATGAGGACATTAGAGCACTCCAGGATGATTTGAATATACTGATGCAGTGGTCGGAGAAGTGGCAGATGCAGTTTAATTTAGACAAATTCAAAGTTCTAAGTGTTGGACAGGAAAACAACTATGCCACGTATAAACTAAATAATGTAGATCTTAATATTACTGATTGCAAAAAGGATTTAGGAGTTCTGGTTAGCAGTAATCTAAAACCAAGACAACAGTGCATAAGTGTTCGCAATAAAGCGAACAGAATCCTTGGCTTCATATCAAGAAGCATAAATAATAGAAGTCCTCAGGTTGTTCTTCAACTATATATATTTGGTTAGGCCTCATTTAGATTATGCTGCACAGTTCTGGTCACCGTATTAAAGAATGGAGATAAATGCACAGGAAAATGACAAAGGAGGATGACAAAGTTGGTCCCATGTATATTAGAAATCTTTCCTATGAGGATAGACTGAGGGCCCTGAATCTGCACTCTCTAGATAGGCATAGAATTAGGGGGGATATGATTGAGGTGTATAAATGGAAAACAGAAATAAATAAAGGGGATGTAAATAACATGCTAAAATATCTAGCCAAGACAGGACTCACAGTAATAGTTTTAAGTTGGAAAAATTCTGATTCAGGAAGGATATAGGAAAGCACTGGTTTGGCAATAGAGTTGTGGATGAGTGTAACAAACTCCCGAGTACCGTAGAAGCTAAAACGATGTGTACTTTTAACCCTTTGACTGTTTCGGTCGTATATATACGTTTTATGAGCCACTGTTTCGGACTTATATATACAGTGGACCCCCGGTTAACGGCCGGCTCCAAACGCTAACATTTATGTAAGTGTATTTTTTTAAGTGCTTTTGTAAGTGTATGTTTGGGGGTCCAAAAAGACTACTCTAATTTACATTATTCCTTAAGTTAATAAATTTGTTCGGTAACAGCACTTGAACAGCATTCTGGAACGAATTATGGCCGTTAACCGGGGGTCCACTGTACTCACAAATTCTAGCGGCTTCAAATCAAGCGGGAGAAAGCTGGTAGGCCCACATATGAGAGAATGGGTCTGTGTGGTCAGTGTGCGCTGTATAAAAAAAATCCTGCAGCACTCAGTGCATAATGAGAGAAAAAAAAGTCCGACCGTGTTTTTGGATTAAAACGCCGTCTTTGAGGTGTATTTTCGTATAGTATTTATGGTTGTATTCTCTTTTTTTATGGTATCATTTGATAGAATGGAAAACATACTACAATAATATAGATGATTTTGATAAGTTTCATGATGAAAATGACCTTGAAATTGAGCTCAAAGTAGGGGAAATGTTCAATTTTTGCAAATGTTCAAGAGTAAACAAATCATGCCACGCGTCCAATACACATCAATTGGCGAGTATAATATTCTTTCACAAGTGCACTGATATTATTTATACCATTTTTCCAATAATGCAATAGTCTGCATAACAGTAAATCTTCTATTTTTTGTGTGAATAAAAAATTAAAATAGAAAGCAAAAGTATAAGAGGGGCCTAAAGACGTGACTAATAATAATAATAATAATAGTTTATTTAGACATGGTACAATGATACAAAGTTAGGTAGACATAATACATTGATACATAGGTATAAATGAGGTGTACATGAACAGATAACAATCTTATTTTAGTGCCAGGAATGTCTGGACTGTTTATTCTGGACCCTATTTTGAAATTGACAACTTTTTTATTTTGCATGAAATTGGCCAAATTGCCAATTTCTGACCACTTTATTGGGTAGTTAAAATTGGTAAATTGGTGGTTTCTTGTACTAAATCGATAGAACAAATGGAGTTCTAAAGAAATAGCTATGAGTTTGGTCGACTGGAACAATGGAATTGGCCGAAAATAGGGCTCAAAGTCGGCAAATTTGCCGATGCGCATATATCGCTGAGATCACTAACTTCGCGAGAGCGTAATTCCGTACGTTTCCATCAAATTTCATACTTTTGGTGTCATTACCATTGGGAAAAGATTCTCTATCATTTCATAAGAATTTTTTTTTTTTTTTTTTTAAATTTTGCGACAACAGGAGAGCACTCAGGATTAGGGGTTGCTGCAGTCAAAGGATTAAAAATAGGTTAGATAAATACATGAGTGGGTGTGGGTGGGTGTGAGTTGGACCTGACTAGCTTGTGCTGATGGGTCTGGTGCCGTGGTCCTTCCTTAACCCTTTCAGGGTCTGTGCCGTAGTTCTATGGCTTTGAGTCGAGGGTCCAAACCGTAGTTCTACGCCATGAGCTCAGCTCACTTAGATAAGCTGTGAGCAGTAAATTTGGGCCTAGATATGAGTCAGCAGATGGGTCTATGAAGGATGAGGTGAATCATAGAATTGATGAGGGGAAAAGGGTGAGTGGTGCACTTCGGAGTCTGTGGAGACATAGAACTTTGTCCATGGAAGTAAAGAGGGCAATGTATGAGAGCATAGCTATACCAACACTCTTATATGGGTGTGAAGCATGGGTGATGAATGTTGCAACGAGGAGAAGGCTGGAGGCAGTGGAGATGTCATGTCTGAGGGCAATGTGTGGTGTGAATATAATGCAGAGAATTCGTAGTTTGGAAATTAGGAGGAGGTGCGGGATTACCAAAACTATTATCCAGAGGGCTGAGGAGGGGATGTTGAGGTAGTTCGAACATGTAGAGAGAATGGAACGAAACAGAATGACTTCGAGAGTGTATAAATCTGTAGTGGAGGGAAGGTGGGGTATGGGTCGGCCTAAGAAAGGATGGAGGGCGGGGGTAAAGGAGGATTTGTGTGCGAGCGGCTTAGACTTCCAGCAAGCATGCGTGAGCATATTTGATAGGAGTGAATTTAGACAAATGGTTTTTAATACTTGACGTGCTGTTGGAGTGTGAGCAAAGTAACATTTATGAAGGGATTCAGGGAAACCAGCAGGCAGGACTTGAGTCCTGGAGATGGGAAGTACAGTGCTTGCACTCTGAAGGAGGGGTGTTAATGTTGCAGTTTTATAACTGTAGTGTTAAGCACCCCTCTGGCAAAACAGTGATGGAGTGAATGATAATGAAAGTTTTTCTTTTTCGGGCCACCCTGCCTTGGTGGGAAACAGCCGATGTGTTAATAAAATATATGAGAGAATACATCTATGTGGTAAGTGTGCACCACATAAAACAAATTCTGCAGCACAGTGCATAATGAGAGAAAACTGAGATCGTAATTTTATTAAAACAGCAACTTTGTCTAATGCACGTCAGCTGGTGGGTCTAATATACGTTCACAAATGTGGCGATATTATTTATACAATTATTACAATATTGCATAACAGTAAATCTTCCATTGTTTGGTTTGAATAAAAATTCATTTGTTTGGTTTGAATAAAAATTCATTTGTTTGGTTTGAATAAAAATTCATTTGTTTGGTTTGAATAAAAATTCATGTGAATAAAAAATCAAAATGGAATTCATTTGTAAAGACTGAAAAGGTAACTAATGAACAGAAGAAATGTTAGTTTAGTGCCAGGAATGCCTGCATTGTTTATTCTGCACCCTATTTTGAAATTGGAATATTTTGAACTTTGTGTTAAATTGGCTAAATTACCAATTTCTGATCACTTTATTTTGTAGTTGAAACAGTTGACTGGGTGATTTCTTGTGCTCAATTGTTAGAATAGAAGTAATACTAGCGAAATAGCTAAGAATTTTGTCGACTGGAATAAAGTAATTGGCCTAAAATGGGAGTCAAAGTCGGCAAAATCGCCGATGCGTAATATAGCTGATGCATCAAAATTCGCAAGATCATAATTTCGTAAATTTTCCATTAAATTTCATACTTTTGTTTTATTACCTTCAGAAAATGATTCTCTACCATTTCATAAGAAAAATAAAAAATTTTTTTTTTGAAAATTCTTGGACCCTGGTGCACACTTTGAGATTTGGCCTCTGGACCATGAAAGGGTTAATGGATGTGACCTGCCGTGACTAGGCTTGGGCCGGTGGGTGACTTGGACCTGCTCACATGGGCCAGTAGGCCTGCTGCAGTGTTCCTTCTTTCTTATGTTCTTCTTATGAAAAAATGTTAACTAAACAAAGATACATTCTAATTTT
>WNWK01037882.1:0-18232 GCA_009830355.1 Cherax destructor | reverse complement strand
TTTCCTTTTTATCATTTAATCTCCATAGGGAAATAAAAAAGAACTCTGTTCCGCGTTTAGTGAATAATATCAACATTGCGTATATTAAAGGTTTTCCGGTTTCGACTAAAAAGGAAAAACGTAAAGACAACCCAATAATTCCATCGAAACAAGACGGTGATTTAGCGGCATTCTTGCGTTTCCCCGTATATGGTGGACCCCCTCCTCAAAGTTACAGAGCAAGGTAAAAATTTGATGTTCTGGTAAAAACGGGGGACGGGATTCTTGTATTAAGAACATTCAAATTTTACCTGGGGACGGCGGTTTCGTGGTTTTTGCCCAAACATGAGTGTAAATTCGTCTGAAGTCAAGGCAAATTTGGAAATACGCCCCTTTTGGGGGCAATATATTATAATCCCGTGTTTATCTTCAGCCCGGGGAGATTGGGCCATAGATGGATCCCTGAGGGTGTTGGGAAGGCTGCAATCTTGGATTCATCAAAAGATAATAACATCAGTCCACGTTATCTAAGAACCCATCCTCACAATCAGGGTGCTCCCTCACTACACCATCATAATGCTCCCCCCTACACCTCAGTGCCCCCTCACTCACCATCATGATCTCCCTCCTCACCATCTGATGCTCCCTCACTACACCATCGATGCTCCCCCCCTCATCAGGGTGCCCCCTCACTCACCTTTTGGACCCCCTCACTCACCATTTGGTCTCCCCCTCACCATTAGGGTTTCTAAAATTATGGTGCCCCCTCACTACACCAAGGGTGCTCCCTCACTACATCATGATGTCCCCCCTCTCATGATGCTCCCTCACCACCATCATGATGCCCCCTCCTCCACCATCACCCCTGGGCTCCCCTCCTATCCCCCATGGTGCTCCCTCCTCCCCATCACCCCATGGTGCCCCCTCACTAACCCATCACCACCATGGTGCTCCCCCCCTTTTTTCCCATCACCACCATGGTGTCCCTTCACCATCACCACCAGGGTCCCTCCTACACCATCCCACCATGGTGCTCCTCACTACACCATCCCACCATGGTGCCCCCTCATCACCATCACCACCATGGTGCCCCCTCACTCACCATCACCACCATGGGTGCTCCCCCCTACACCATCACCCCTGTTTGCCCCCTCACCACCACACCACCATGGTGCTCCTCACTCACCATCACCACCATGGTGCCCCTCACCCCATCACCACCATGGTGCTCCCTCATACCCATACCACCATGGTGCTCCCTCCTAACCATCCCACCATGGTGCTCCCTCACTACACCATCACCACCATGGTGCTCCCTCACTACACCATCACCACCAGGGTGCTCCTCATCACCATCATTTGGTATCCTCCTCACCATCATCTGGTGCTCCCTCACCACCATCAAATGGTGTTTTTTCCACCACACCCCCCAGGGCTCCCTCACTCCCCATCATCATGGTGCCCCCCTCACTACACCTTAGTTTCATAAATCTATAAAATTTTTTTGTTTCAAAATAATATGTTGAAATTCAATGCGTGTGGTCTGTCATATATTGAGAATTCTGAGACAGAAAAGACAGTAATTTGATTAAAAGAATGTCTCTTAGTGGTGATGGTGGTTGTTAGTGGTGATGGTGGTTAGAAGTGGTGGCTGGTAGTGATGGTGGTGGTTGGTAGTGGTGATGGTGGTGGTTGGTAGTGGTGATGGTGGTGGTTGGTAGTGTGATGGTGGTGGTTGGTAGTGGTGATGCTGGTGGTTGGTAGTGGTGGTTGATAGTGGTGATGGTGGTGGTTCGTAGTGGTGGTTGGTAATGGTTGTTGGAAGTGGTGATTGGTATGTGGTGATGGTTGTTGGTGGTGATGGTTAGTAGTGGTGGTGGTTGTGGTTAATAGTAGTGGTGGTTGTTAGTTGTGGTAGTGGTTGCTGTAGTGGTGGTGGTTGTTAGTAGTGGTGGTGGTTAGTAGTGGTGATAGTGGTGGCTGGTAGTGATGATGAGCGGGATTGTCTGGTAGTAGTGATAGTGGTGGCTGATAGTGGTGATAGTGATGGCTGGTAGTGGTGATAGTGGTGGTTGGTAGTGGTCATGGTGGTGGTTGTTAGTAGTGGTGGTTGTTATTGGTGGTGGTGGTTGTTAGTAGTGGTGGTGGTGGTTGTTAGTGGTGGTGGTTGTTAGTGGTGATGGTTGTTAGTGGTGGAGGTTGTTAGTGGTGGTGGTTGTTAGTGGTGGTGGTTGTTAGTGGTGATGGTGGTGGCTGGTAGTAGTGATAGTGGTGGTTGGTAGTGGTCATGGTGGTGGTTGTTAGAGGTGATTGTCGTTGTTAGTGGTGGGATTGTTATTGGATTTAAAGAAAGGGAATAACTCACAATATAACACCAGCCTTACCTGATAAATTACCTGAACTAATTGCACGTAATTACATCTGCTCAAATTTAAGACTCGCTTAATGACGGCAGTAATTACATACACACACACACACACACACACACACACACACACACACACACACACAGTGTCCCAGAGAGGGGACACAGCAACAAGGGGTCACATTTGGAAGTTGAAGACTCAGATAAGTCACAGGGATGTTAGGAAGTATTTCTTCAGTCATAAGGTTGTCAGGAAGTGGAACAGTCTCGAGTGTGTTGTAGTGGAGGCAGGATCCATATACAGCTTTAAGAACAGGTATGATAAAGCTCATGGAGCAGGAAGTGTGTGAACCTAGTAGAGACCAGTGAAGAGGCGGGGCCAGGAGCTATGACTCAACCCCTGCAACCACAATCAGGTGACGTACACACACACCTCGTTCATTTTACGATCTTCAAGAAACTAATTAACAAACACCTTAGGAAACTCCAGCTAAGATAGTGAGATTTCTTTTAAAAAACTTATTCCAGCTAATCATGAAGTGCTAAGCATGTACTCACCTATTTGTGGCTACAGGGGTCGATACATAGCTCCTGGCCCCGCCTCTTCACTGATCGCTACTAGGTTCTCTCTCTCCTGCTCCATGAGATTTATCATACCTCGTCTTAAAACTATGTATGGTTCTTGCCTCCACTACGTCACTTGCCAGACTATTCCACTTCCTGGCAACTCTATGACTAATGAAATACTTCCTAATATCTCTCTGACTCATCGGAGTCTTCAACTTCCAATTGTGACCCCTTGTTTCTTTGTCCCCTCTCTGGAACATCCTGTCTGTCCACCTTATCTATTCCTCTCAGTATTTTGTATGTCGTTATCATGTCTCCCTAACCCTCCTGTCCTCCAGTGTCGTCAGACTATTTCCCATAACCTTTCTTCATATGAACTAGCCTTGTTGCAAACCTTTGCACTTTCCTAATTTCTTGACGTGCTCGACCAGATGTGGGTTCCAAACTGGTGCATACTCTAGTATGGGCCTGACGTACACGGTGTAGAGTCTTGAACTATTCCTTACTGAGGTATCGGAACGCTATTCTCAGGTTTGTCAGGCCCCCCATATGTTGCAGCAGTTATATGGTTGATGTGCGCCTCAGGAGATGTGCTCGGCATTATACTCACTCCAAGACCTTTTTCCTTGAATGAGGTTTGCAGTCTGGCACCTAGCCTATACTCTCTCTGCGGTCTTCTTTGCTCTTCCCCGATCTTCATGACTTTGCATTTTCGGGGTTAAATTCGAGGAGCCAGTTGCTGGACCACGCGTACAGCCTGTCCAGGTCTCTTTGTAGTCCTGCCTGATCCTCATCTGGTTTAATTCTCCTCATTAACTTCACATCATCTGCGAACAGGGACACTTCTGAGTCTAACCCTTCCATCATGCCATTTACATCTACCAAAAATAGCACTGGTCCTAGGACTGACTCCTATGGAACCCCGCTTGTCACAGGCGCCCACTGTGATATCTCATCACGTACCATGACTCGTTGTTGCCTCCCTGTCAGGTATTCTCTGATCCACTGCAGTACCCTTCATGTTATACGTGCCTGATCCTGTAGCTTTTGCGCTAATCTCTTGTGAGGAACTGTGTCGAAGGTCTTCTTGCAGTCCAGAAAAATGCAATCTACCTACCTCTCGTGTTGAGCTCCTCACATACTTCTTAGTCATTTCTTGTGAGCTCCCCACCTTTTTTCCTCATCCTGATCACCTAGTCCTTGACTGTTGTTTACCTCCTGATGTGACTATACAATATTATTATTATTATAATCAAAGAAGCGCTAAACCACAGGGGTGACTATACAACAGCTTAGGGTCAGACTTGACTTTTGATGCTATGTTGTTTTCATACTGTTGTTGGGCCTCCATCCTTATCTGTGCATACTCGTTTCTTTGTGGATCTGTCTGTGTAGGCTCGGTCCTCCGTCCGCTAATCTCCAGTCTCTGAGGAAGTGCATAGTCGACAATTTTTTTTTTTTTTTAAATTAAGTCCTGAAGAATATCCATCATAAATACTCACATTTATTATGAAAAAGAACAAAATTACCCGTGATGGTTGACTCTGTCAGGGAATAAATATTATTTCTTTTGTTAATGCGAAGTGGCAACAATGTTTACCTCGTCTTTGCATCAGATGATGAGGGAATCCTCTTTTTTTTCTATTTTATATGTAAATATTTATCACAGCACTACTGAAGAGTAGCACAGGTGAGTGTGGTGGCAACAATGAAACGCAGCGGTTATCATTATGGGGGAGCGCTAAAACCGAAGGCATTATACAGCGCTTGTTCAAGAGCCCCTCACCAGCATCAAGGATCCTCCCTTGAGGGGAAAACGCAGCGGTATCGATGGAAGGAGAAGAATTTATCTTCTATCGTGAAAACTTTCATACTTATTTTAGTATCATCCGCAGAGAATGATGATAAATAGTGGAGAGTATTTTTATTGATGTCTGCTATGGGTATGGAAAACAGTAATGGCGGCAATACCTCGCCTTGGTGTTCTTTTTACTTAAACTTCTTTACTACTACTAGTATTTTCCCTTTATTAGAAATCTGATTATCCATTTTCCTACTTCTCCTATTATATTATACTGACTCTTGCTTTATGGGTTTTTACTCGTGCGGACCACATCTGCATCCTGGGTTTCTTTCACAACTTTCGTAATTGTTTCATAATGGACTGTAAGTTGCGACAAGTGTGGTCATCCCACTCTAAATCCATGTTACCTTGAGAGGTGTAGGTCGTGGGTTGCCAGGAAATTTGTAATTTGTGATCTCGCTTCCATTTCAAGGAAATGTGATGTTAATGATTCTGGTCTAATATTTTGCTCAGTTTCGTCTAGAAATGAACTTATTCTAGAAATATTACTGAGTGTTCGTGCTAGTCGTATTTTGTTCTTCTTTATAAATTAAAGTTCCATGAATGAGGTGCCGGTGCTGCAGTTATGGGCACGTTTTTTACTTATGTCAGATATATAATATCTCGGGTGGGCCGAGATAATGAAAAAACTATCCGGATCCTTAACTCCTCTGACATTCAGGTTGCTCAACACTTATTGGTTATGGGCATTTAAAATCTCGTTCATTTTTTTTTTCAGTGTTATATAAACCTCCTGTAAGAAGTACACCAATTCTAGAGGTGATTTTTGGCTTGGATTTTGGGTACGCGAAAAATATATAGGACTTACTGTTTTTGTTTTCCTGGTCAGCTTTGTTGTTGTTTGCGCTTCTTCCGCCAGTGACCTCTCAGGGTAGAATAACATTTAATTATCATAACTTATGCTCGTTTTCAAGCAATTTAGAAACCTTTTTCTTGTTCTCTACCTTCTTCGCTGTTCTCTACCTTTTTCTTGTTCTCTACCTTCTTCGCTGTTCTCTACCTTTTTCTTGTTCTCTACCTTCTTCGCTGTTCTCTACCTTTTTCTTGGAGATTAAGACACTTAAGCAACATTTAGGAATCTTTATTATAGAAACGTTTAGCCACACAGTGGCTTCATCAGTCCAATACAAAGCAAAACGTTGTAAGGAGAGAAGGAGTTTGAGGTACTGTAGTCAGGTGATGCGAAGCAGGAGGAGACGGGGTCACCCCTTTTTCTTGTTCTCTACCTACTTCGTTCTCTCCCTTCTTGTTCTCTACCTTCTTCGTTGTTCTCTTTTAATATCTGATCGGCTTGCAAGCTTTTCCATAAACTGGAGTGTCTTAACGGTGCCCTAGAGTGTTACCCAGGTAATTTTTTTTTTTTTTTTTTTTTATTAACACATCGGCCGATTCCCACCAAGGCAGGGTGGCCCGAAAAAGAAAAACTTTCATCATCATCATTCACTCCATCACTGTCTTGCCAGAAGGGTGCTTTACACTACAGTTATAAAACTGCAACATTAACACCCCTCCTTTAGAGTGCCGGCACTGTACTTCCCATCTCCAGAACTCAAGTCCGGCCTGCCGGTTTCCCTGAATCCCTTCATAAATGTTACTTTGCTCACACTCCAACAGCACGTCAAGTATTAAAAACCATATGCCTCCATTCACTCTATCAAATACGCTCACACATGCTTGCTGGAAGTCCAAGCCCTCGCACATAAAACTTCCTTTACCCCTCCCTCCAACCTTTCCTAGGCCGACCCCTACCCGCCTTCCCTCCACTACAGATTTATACACTCTCCGAAGTCACTCTGTCTCGTTCCATTCTCTCTACATGTCCAAACCACCTCAACAACCCCTCCTCAGCTCTCTGGACAATCGTTTTGGTAATCCGCACCTCCTCCTAATTTCCAAACTCCGAATTCTCTGCATTATATTCACACCACACATTGACCTCAGACATGACATCTCCACTGCCTCCAGCCTTCTCCTCGTTGCAACATTCATCACCCATGCTTCACACCCATATAAGAGCGTTGGTATAACTATACTCTCATACATTCCCCTCTTTACTTCCATGGACAAGGTTCTTTGTCTCCACAGACTCCGAAGTGCTCCACTCACCCTTTTCCCCTCATCAATTCTATGATTCACCTCATCCTTCATAGACCCATCCGCCGACATGTCCACTCCCAAATATCTGAATACATTCACCTCCTCCATACTCTCTCCCTCCAATCTGATATCAATCTTTCGTCACCTATTCTTTTTGTTATCCTCATCACCTTACTCTTTCCTATATTCACTTTCAATTTTCTTCTTTTACACACCCTACCAAATTCATCCACCAACCTCTGCAGCTTCTCTTCAGAATCTCCCAAAAGCACAGTGTCATCAGCAAAAAGCAACTGTGACAACTCCCACTTTGTATTTGCTTCTTTATCTTTTAGCCCAACACCTCTTGCCAAGACCCTCGCATTCACTTCTCTTACAACCCCATCTATAAATATATTGAACAACCACGGTGACATCACACATCCTTGTCTAAGGCCCACTTTTACTGGGAAATAGTCCCTTCCCTCCTACACACTCTAACCTGAGCCTCACTATCCTCATAAAAACTCTTCACTGCTTTCAGTAACCTTCCTCCTATTCCATACACCTGCAACATCTGCCACATTGCCCCTATCTACCCTATCATACGCCTTTTCCAAATCCATAAATGCCACAAAAACATCTTTACCCTTATCCAAATACTGTTCACCTATATGTTTCACTGTAAACACTTGGTCTACACACCCCCTACCTTTCCTAAAGCCCCCTTGTTCATCTGCTATCCTGCTTTCTGTTTTACTCTAATTCTTTCAATAATAACTCTACCATACACTTTACCAGGTACACTCAACAGACTTATTCCCTATAATTTTTGCACTCTCTTTTGTCCCCTTTGCCTTTATACAAAGGAACAATACACGCTCTCTGCCAATCCCTAGGTACCTTACCCTCTTCCATACATTTATTAAATAATAGCACCAACCACTCCAAAATTATATCCCCACCTGCTTTTAACATTTCTATCTTTATCCCATCAATCCCAGCTGCCTTACCCCTTTCATTCTACCCACTGCCTCACGAACTTCCCTACACCCACAACTGGCTCTTCCACACTCCTACAAGATGTTATTCCTCCTTGCCCTACACACGAAATCACAGCTTCCCTGTCTTCATCAACATTTAACAAATCCTCAAAATATTCTCTCCATCTTCCCGATACCTCTAACTCTCCATTTAATAACTCTCCTCTCCTATTTTTAACTGTCAAATCCATTTGTTCTCTAGGCTTCCTCAACTTATTAATCTCATTCCAAAACTTTTTCTTATTTTCAACAAAATTTGCTGATAACATCTCACCCACTCTCTCATCTGCTCTCTTTTTACATTGCTTCACCACTCTTTTAACCTCTCTTTTTCTCTCCATATACTCTTCCCTCCTTGCATCACTTCTACTTTGTAAAAACCTCTCATATGCTAACTTTTCTCCCTTACTACTCTCTTTACATCATCATTCCACCAATCGCTCCTCTTCCCTCCGCACCCACTCGCCTGTAACCACAAACTTCTGCTGAACACTCTAACACTACATTTTAAATCTACCCCATACATTTTCGACCCCATTGCCTACACTCTCACTAGCCCATCTATCCTCCAATAGTTGTTTATATCTTACCCTAACTGCCTCCTCTTTTAGTTTATAAACCTTCACCTCTCTTTTAATAATATTGGTAGAATTACCGACAATATGTTAAGTAAAAGGACACAAATGCAACTAATGTGACATTTTATTGTGGCAACGTTTCGCTCTCCAGGAGCTTTCTCAAGCCGTAACGGCAGAAAGCTCCTGAAGGAAACTTATAAATGTCACATTAGTTCATTTGTGTCCTTTATAACACCTCTCTTTACTTACTGATTCTATTTTCCTTGTATCCCATCTACCTTTTACTCCCACTGTAGCTATAACTAAAAAGTGATCTGATATATCTGTAGCTCCTCTATAAACATGTACATCCTGAAGTCTACTCAACAGTCTTTTATCTACCAATACATAGTCCAACAAACTACTGTCATTACGCCCTACATCATATCTTGTATACTTATTTATCCTCTTTTTCTTAAAATATGTATTACCTATAACTAAACCCCTTTCTATACAAAGTTCAATCAAAGGGCTCCCATTATCATTTACACCTGGCACCCCAAACTTACCTACTACACCCTCTCTGCATGTTTCTCCCACTTTAGCATTTAGGTCCCCTACCACAATTACTCTCTCATTTGGTTCAAAAGTTCCTATACATTCGCTTAACATCTCCCAAAATCTCTCTCTCTCCTCTACACTCCTCTCTTCTCCAGGTGCATACACGCTTATTATGACCCACTTTTCGCATCCGACCCTTATTTTAATCCACATAATCCTTGAATTTACACATTTATATTCCCTCTTTTCCTTCCATAACTGATCCTTCAACATTATTGCTACCCCTTCCTTAGCTCTAACTCTCTCAGATACTCTGACTTAATCCCATTTATTTCTCCCCACTGAAACTCGCCTACCCCTTCAGCTTTGTTTCGCTTAGGGCCAGGACATCCAACTTCTTTTCATTCATAACATCGGCAATCATCTCTTTATCATCATCCGCACTACATCCACGCACATTCAGACAACCCAATTTTATAAAGTTTTTCTTCTTCTCGTTTTTAGTAGATTTGTACAGGAGAAGGGGTTACTAGCCCATTGCTCCCGGCATCCCAGTCGCCTCATACGACACGCATGGCTTACGGAGGAAAGATTCTTTTCCACTTCCCCATGGACAATAGAGAAAATAAAAAGAACAAGAGCTATTAAGAAAAAGAAGAAAAACCTAGATGTGTGTATGTATATATATGCATGTGTATGCCAGTGTAGTGTGACCTAAAGTGTAAGTAGAAGTAGCTAGATATACCTGTTATCCAGCGTGTTTATGAGACAGAAAAAAGACACCAGCAATCCTACCATCATGTAAAACAGTTTCAGGTTTCTGTTTCACAGTCACCTGGCAGGACGGTAGTACCTCCCTGGGTGGTTGCTGTCTACCAACCTACTACCAGGTAATGTCTGACAGTTTTGTTTATTTTGTCCCAGTCAATTCTCAAATTGTTGAAGATAAATTTACTGAACATTCCTTCATGGATTTACACTTATTTGTGCCTCAGTGTTGCGATCGTAGAATATTTTATCTGAGATTGCTAACTCTCACATTAGTTTCTTATTATTTGTGAATGTTAAGTCTAGTGTATTTTGATTTCTACTTATCCGATGGTTCAAAGAAAAGAATCCACGGAACGAGTGGCGAGTGAGTTCTGAAACTCCCAGTGGCGTATAGAAGCGTAGCTAGTTGGATAAATCTTACTGTAGCCAGCTGGCCCAGTGGCTTACGCACTGGCTTGGAGTTTTACGACTCTCCATGGATTCAAACCCCATCCGAACTGTGGTTTGTTTACAGTCTTATTATTACGATTTAGTGAGTCATGATTTTTCATAGAAAACCTCTTCACAGAGGCCCCGGTAGCTCTCCTGTGTCAGCTGGGTGTTTCCGGGTAATATTTCTTGTACAATGTTATCTGACATATTATTAAACATTTGGGAAGGTTACAATCTCCAGGGAGGTAAATAACGTGTATGGGTTGGAGCGTCCAGTTCCAATAGTGGAGGAAACTGCTTATTCACATTCAAATTATTCTATAATTTAAATGTTTTATTATTCTATATAAATATTACACTTTCTTACTTAGATTGTGTGTATTATATATTGCAGGAGCCGAGGTTCATAGTTTACTTAACTGTGTTTACCTGTTGAGAGCTGACAGTTCGTTTTTTCCCATGTATGGTATGGTAGTGGTATTCGTGGTGTTGGTATTGGTGGTATCGTCATTCCTACTTGACATTTATAATCCAGATTTGAGAAGACGAAAAAATATCACAAATCCATTATTATTTGTTCACTTAATGCATTTTTTCACTATTTGGTCTTTTCTCTCAATAACCTCTCATTTATTATATATGTTGTGCAATACAGGTAAAACTTCCAATTTTGGCTTAAATAGCAATGCTCTTCTTGCCGAATAAGGTAAGCGAAAATTTGTGTATGCAATAATTACGCAAAAATCATTCTGAACCTAACGAAAAAAATATATTTCATTGTGTTTGTTTATTATTAAATTATTGTAAACTTATCTAAAATATATTTAGTTGAATTAGGCTAAATTAAATTGAACTTGTTTGTTTCTAAAAAAAATTCTTATACGTTTAAAGATATATTTTTTCATTTATATTAATGTAAAAATTATTAATTTTGTACCAAAAGAATCTTAGAAAACTTATCTAACCTTATTATAACAAGCACAATTTAATTTAGCCTACGTATTTTATTTTTTTATTATTTTTAGTAACACATCGGCCGTCTCCCACCAAGGCAGGGTGGCCCGAAAAAGAAAAACTTTCATCATCATTCACTCCATCACTGTCTTGCCATAGGGGTGCTTTACACTACAGTTATAAAACTGCAACATTAACACCCCTCCTTCAGAGTGCAGACACTGTACTTCCCATCTCCAGGACTCAAGTCCGGCCTGCCGGTTTCCCTGAACCCCTTCATAAATGTTACTTTGCTCACACTCCAACAGCACGTCAAGTATTAAAAACCATTTGTCTCCATTCACTCCTATCAGATACGTTCATGCATGCTTGCTGGAAGTCCAAGCCCCTCGCACACAAAACCTCCTTTACCCCCTCCCTCCAGCCTTTCCTAGGCCGACCCCTACCCCGCCTTCCCTCCTAATCCAACTAAATATATTTTAGATAAGTTCACAATAATTTAATAATAAAAATGCACAATGAAATACATTTTTTCGTTAAGTTCAGAATGATTTTTACGAAATTATTGCATACACAAATTTTCTCTTGCCGTATTCGGCAAGACGAGCTGGAGGGAAAATGAATGGGTGATTCTTCCTGTTTCTTTTCACCTCACTATTGTTGCATTTCCCATTTATTTTAAAGTTCTATGGTGCACCTCCTGCTGAGGACTATTTTACTGTTTTACAATATTTCACTCATTTTAAAGTTTTGTATAAAAATGATCAAAGTAAATTACTGAGCGGTTTTGTTTAAGGATGTATTAGCAACTTAAGACCAGCCGCTTCAAAAGTTCTATTTGTTTGGCTTGGGTTTTTATTTGCTTGGGTCTGGCGTGAAAATTGCTGATATTCACTAAGATTTATATACTGACCTACTGTGTCACACTTCTTAAGTTCGTCACTCAAGAGCATAACTGTCACGGAACTCAGAACGTGACGTCTGTGTTCTTAAAGTTGATGGTGTTAACTGGAGTAGTATTAAAAAGAGGCAATAGTGCCCAAGGTAAGCGTCCCTCAGGTTAACAACCTTCCTTCACACACACTACTTTGCTCATGCATTTTCCGTAAGGAAATCCAGAGTCTCAAGCTGGCAATGACATCGCCAGCACACAGAAGACACTACCAGCAGAGTGTAAACACAGGCAGCTTACACACGATACCAGCACACAGAAGACACTACCAGCAGAGTGTAAACACAGGCAGCTTACACACGATACCAGCACACAGAAGACACTACCAGCAGAGTGTAAACACAAGCAGCTTACACACGATACCAGCACACTGATATATTTTTTGTCGTATCAGTCTTAATTCCATTTGTTCTAGCCTCTTCCTTGTTCCACTAGTACCTAAAATCACCGCCTCATTTTTGTGAATAACAGTTAAATCCTGAAAATAGTCTCTCCGTTTTTCCAGCAATTCCATCTTCCTATCTGAAATTTTCCCTCTTTCGTTCTTAACTGCCAAGTATATTTGCCTCCCATGTTTACTCAACTTGATCTCAACAAAATCAAAATCTGTTTTCCCATGTACTCTGCTTTCCATATATAATTTTAGATAAATAAAAACTGCTAACTTTTTTTTCTTTCCACCCTCTTTATCTAATTATTCTACCAATTATTCATCTTCCTATCCTCATACAACTTTCTATAACCACAGATTTCTGTTGCGCATTCTATTCTTACAGGTAAATAAACCCCATACCTCTTTGACCTAGTCATTACCTCTACATTATCCCACATTTCTTCCGATAACTATTTATTCCTCCTCCTAAATCACCCCACTTAATTTACTTTCACTTCTCTCTTACCCACTCTCACTATTCTCTCTCTACGTCATTTACCTCTTGCTGGAGCTGCCACTAAATACTGATTTGAGATATAATTCGCTCCCCTAAAAAACATGCCCATCCAAAAGTCTACCCATCAAAACTTTATTCACTAAAACAGTACACAACGACCTGCTATCATAACGCACTTCCTAATACCTAGTATACTTACCTATCTTCTTTTTCTAAAAATAAGTATTATATTTCTAGAGAGCTCTGCTCTCTAGAAATAAAATCTAATTTTAAAAGGAGTGGACCGGTAAGCCAGGGAAAGGCCTCGATCAGGTGACCAAAAGCTCCAATAGCGGGTCATCACATGACTAAGACCCGCATCAGGAAACACTTGTCCTGTTTCCTGGCGAATCTTACCTAACCTATCTGACCTCTTCATCAATCTCCCAATTAAGACCTGAGGTCACCCACGACATTTCTCTCGCATGGTTCCTAACTCCCAAAATGATTACTTAACATCTTTCTCTCCAGTTCTATCGCTCCAGTGTACAAAAACTGTAACCCACTTCTTGCATTCCATTTTTTATTTTAATCCTCCTAATTCTTGAATTTATACATTGATAGTCCCTCATTTCTTTCCACAATTGATTAATTAATTTCACCGCTACACACGACAAGACCAACAATCCTACCAGAGCTTAAAATATTTAAAAAGTTTCCCTTTTACACCCATGACAGGAAGGAATATTTTTTTTTTCTCTCTCTCTCTCTCCCTCTCTCTCTCTCACACACACACACACACACACACACACACACACACACACACACACACCTGTATACAAAAAAAACTGGTCTAGACATGCAGCATTCTTGAGACAACAGTCGACTTCAATATTTCAGAATAAATTTCCCTGTACTTTAAAATTGTCCTGATATCGTGTTGTTATTCTTTTAAAACACACATTATTAATATATATATGCGACGACTATCAGCAAACAGGAAACAATAAATCTGTCGCCAAGTGGATGTTGTATTAGTGGTAGACAGACATCTGGATTACTTTAATTCCCCTCAATTTACACTCGAATTAACGATACATTGGTAAATAATAATTCCTGGTGTTACGAGAACAGTTATTAGGGCCACAAGTTATAGTAATTGGCAGCGTAAAGTAACATAATGAAGGTCACAGCCTAAATAATTATCCCAGAATTATACAAGAGACGTAGAATTATATATGGTCATAATTATTTCAGCCATTCTTTCATGGCCTTTATTATAATTAGAGTATTTTGCTGGAGGAGAGGGATGTGGGAACACACACACACACACACACACACACACACACACACACACACACACACACACACACACACACACACACACGAGTGAAGAGATATTTAATGAGAAGAAAAACACCTAGTAATACACAGTCTGGAATACATTTATTACGAATATAAGACACCGTAAATATTACGAAAATAATGAAACGAAGACATAAGCGACATGAGAGAGAGAGAGAGAAGAGAGAGAGAGAGAGAGAGAGAGAGAGAGAGAGAGAGAGAGAGAGAGAGAGAGAGAGAGAAACTTAGAAGAATAACAAAACCAAACAAACAGTTCCCGCGGGGTTGTCAATGCGTGATCTCCTTCAATTTTTCATCTACGAATAATCATCAAAATGCTAATGGCTCCCAATATTTCGGGACCTGTAATCCTCTTTTATGGCTCCCGCCTATTTTCCATTGGAAATAATTTGATTCTAAATTGGAATCAGTAATGAGCAGAATACATTAATCCTAAACGAAACTGCTCGTTTGGGATATTTAGATAATTTGTGTAACACTATACATATATAGGGAGGTTCCACCTCTAGCATATACCTATGCTGCTGCTGCTAACCGCTATTAATACTACTACTAGCACTATTACAACACTTCTAGCATCGTTACTACTAGTGAAATACTGATGCTACTAATACTTCTAATATTACAAGAGAGAGAGAGTTAGATATTCTTATTTTCCCCATCTCTTTCCTTACTAACAATCATTTTGTGTTTCAGATACTATAGGTAGTAGGTTGGTAGACAGCAACCGCCCAGGGAGGTACTACCGTCCTGCCAAGTGAGTGTAAAACGAAAGCCTGTAATTGTTTTACATGATGGTAGGATTGCTGGTGTCTTCTTTCTGTCTCATAAACATGCAAGATTTCAGGTACATCTTGCTACTTCTACTAACACTTAGGTCACACTACACATTCATGTACAAGCATATATATATACACACCTCTCTGGGTTTTCTTCTATTTTCTTACTAGTTCTTGTTCTTATTTCCTCTTATATCCATGGGGAAGTGGAACACTTCTTGTTCTTATTTCCTCTTATCTCCATGGGGAAGTGGAACAGAATTCTTCCTCCGTAAGCCATGCGTGTCGTAAGAGACGATTAAAATGCCGGGAGCAAGGGGCTAGTAACCCCTTCTTCGGTGTATATTACTAAATGTAAAGGAGAAACTTTCGTTTTACCTTTTGGGCCACCCTGCCTTGGTGGGAAACGGCCGACGTGTTGAAAGAAGAAAAGAAATATTAACACAGAAAATATTTGAGCTTGAGAAATCTAATGAGCACATTTAGAATGTGCTCAAGACCCATGTGCACATTTAGAATGTGCTCAAGACCCATGTGCACATTTAGAATGTGCTCAAGACCCATGTGCACATTTAGAATGTGCTCAAGACCCATGTGCACATTTAGAATGTGCTCAAGACCCATGTGCACATTTAGAATGTGCTCAAGACCCATGTGCACATTTAGAATGTGCTCAAGACCCATGTGCACATTTAGAATGTGCTCAAGACCCATGTGCACATTTAGAATGTGCTCAAGACCCATGAGCACATTTAGAATGTGCACATGGGTCTTGATCGTTCAGGGTCATCCCAGCGACTATTGGTTAACCTAAAAGCTGGATAAAGATGCAGGAATAAAAGGGGGAAGTACTGAAGTGTATCAGGGAGTACCTGACAGGTACGACACACTTGTCAGTGGCTTCAAATTGGTAAATGGACAGAGAGCAGTGAAGGATTCCTTCAACTTGGTTCAACTGGTTCAACTTGCTGATAGAACCAAAGGCCTATCTCGTTGACATAATTCACTATGTTGATTCCTTAACACTGTCAGTATCCACGCACGGATGCGTGTGTACGTTGTGTTATTGCGAGTTGTTATTTTGAATGGTGTTATTGGGTTTTGTCTATGTTATCGTGTGTCGTTTTATCGTGTGTTGTCTCTTATTGTAATTGTTACTGTGTGTAACGTGTTATCGTGTGTAACGTGTTATCGTGTGTAACGTGTTATCGTGTGTAACGTGTTATCGTGTGTAACGTGTTATCGTGTGTAACGTGTTATCGTGTGTAACGTGTTATCGTGTGTAACGTGTTATCGTGTGTAACGTGTTATCGTGTGTAACGTGTTATCGTGTGTAACGTGTTATCGTGTGTAACGTGTTATCGTGTGTAACGTGTTATCGTGTGTAACGTGTTATCGTGTGTAACGTGTTATCGTGTGTAACGTGTTATCGTGTGTAACGTGTTATCGTGTGTAACGTGTTATCGTGTGTAACGTGTTATCGTGTGTAACGTGTTATCGTGTGTAACGTGTTATCGTGTGTAACGTGTTATCGTGTGTAACGTGTTATCGTGTGTAACGTGTTATCGTGTGTAACGTGTTATCGTGTGTTTATGTTATCGTGTGTTTATGTTATCGTGTGTTTATGTTATCGTGTGTTTATGTTATCGTGTGTTTATGTTATCGTGTGTTTATGTTATCGTGTGTTTATGTTATCGTGTGTTTATGTTATCGTGTGTTGTGTGCTGGGTGTTGTTATTGTGTTACCGTGTGTTGCCGTATATTTATGTTATCCTGCGTTGTGTGTTGGGTAGTGTGTGTCATTGCGATTTGCGTGTTATGAATTGTACGTTATTGTGTGTTGCGTATTGTGTTGGATATTATCAAGTGTTGTGTATTATCAGGTATTCGCTAATGGATACCTTTAAGAGGCTGCCTGAAGTTTTTTTCCTTCCTTCAACATTTCGATTATATTTTGCTCATAACTCGAGAAAGCCTCATCCAATAGGCTTCAAATTTTCAACACTTGTGTGCAAGCTTAATGTGCTTGTGTATTTTAGGATACTGGTCGTTTTGTTCTCTTTGAAAGGTGTGAATAACATTTGCGCTGTGTAATGTCCTAAATCACCATTTTAATTGAAGAAATTTGGATATTAGTTTCCTTATGATGACTTGTAAATCCCTCCTTTGATTCCCGTCAGATCTCGTTGATATTTAACTACATTATCAACTTACGCCGCACTCTGCACTATTCCAACCGCGTGTATTGAGAGACAGGGGACTGGGGTTAAGGAGTACTGGGATACCTTCATCGAAACGTATAGACAAAAATACATCTAGATGTAATGTAATGGGACACTTGTGCAACATTCAGTCCAGTACAGAGAAGAGTGAAAGATAAGAAGGAGAATGAGGTAATCAGTCCCTGAGCCTGAAGTTGATGTGTTTAGTCCTTCAGTCTTGAAGCCACTGCCTGGCGAAACGTTTCCTCAAGATTCTCAAATGTTACACATCTAGTTTGTGTTTTGTGTTCGATTATTATTGTGCGGTGTGTGTGTTGTGTGGTGTGTGTGTTGTGTGGTGTGTGTTGTTGTGTGGTGTTGTGTGGTGTGTTGTTGTGTGGTGTGTGTTGTTGTGTGGTGTGTTGTTGTGTGGTGTGTGTGTTGTGTGGTGTGTGTTGTTGTGTGGTGTTGTGTGGTGTGTTGTTGTGTGGTGTGTGTGTTGTTGTTGTGGTGTTGTGTGGTGTGTTGTTGTGTGGTGTGTGTGTTGTGTGGTGTGTGTTGTTGTGTGGTGTGTTGTTGTGTGGTGTGTGTGTTGTGTGGTGTGTTGTTGTGTGGTGTGTTGTTGTGTGGTGTGTGTGTTGTGTGGTGTGTGTTGTTGTGTGGTGTTGTGTGGTGTGTTGTTGTGTGGTGTGTGTTGTTGTGTGGTGTTGTGTGGTGTGTTGTTGTGTGGTGTGTGTTTGTGTGGTGTGTGTTGTTGTGTGGTGTGTGTTGTTGTGTGGTGTGTGTTGTTGTGTGGTGTGTTGTGTGGTGTGTTGTTGTGTGGTGTGTTGTTGTGTGGTGTGTGTTGTTGTGTGGTGTTGTGTGGTGTGTTGTTGTGTGGTGTGTGTTGTTGTGTGG
>WNWK01037881.1:0-18232 GCA_009830355.1 Cherax destructor | reverse complement strand
ACACTGTTGGGGGAAACTGTTGTGGGAAACTGTTGGGGAGACACTTTTGTGGGAACACTGTTGGGGGAGACCTGTTGTGGGAGACACTGTTGTGGGAGACATTTTTTTGGGGAACACGGTGGGAGACACTGGGGGGACACGTTGGGGGAGCACTGTTGGGGGAAACACTGTTTGGGAATGTTGCGGGAAAAGTACGGGGTTCAATTGAAATTTAGGAAAATTTTTTTATTTCTGTAAAAATTAAATTTTAATTTGAAGAAAATGAAAAACAGATAGTGTGGAACATGTGTGGGGAAAAAATTTAGATTGAAGAAATACGTGGGGGGGAATTAGATGAGAGAGGGACGGAGAAAACATTTTTGGGGTTTTGTGTTTTTGTTGAAGTATTTCTATTTTACTTTAATGTTGCAGTCCTTTAAAATAAATTGAACCCAAAAAAAAATGATTTTTTTTGTAGTACCTCTCCTATCAATGACCACACCTGACCAAAACCTCACCTATCCAGATTACTTCCGGTTGTTGGGGTGCTTTCCCTAGTTCCGTGTGTCCATAAATCATCTGTGTCCCTCAGATGAACTCGAGGGGGGGTCATGGGGATGGGTAAAGGGGGGGGGGATCATAGTTTGTGAGGCTTATCGGGTGTGGTCCAGCTCAAAGTGAAGTAAAGGGAGCATGGTCACAGAAGGTGTGGTCCCTTGCAAAGGGTGGCATAGTCAAGTGTGTTTTATGTTTGCAAGTCTCCATCCGTGGATGTCAGCCCTTCCACACTGTGAAGGGATTATTACTCAGTTCTGGTTCAATCTTTAAGTCAAGATGAATCAAGGCTCAGCTCCTCCTTAGGAAAGTTACAAAAATGGAAAAGATTAATAATAACATTAAAGAAAAGCACTTTATTTAATAGCAAGTTTTATGAAAATAAAAATTTAAAAATGAATTTAATCCATTTTTAAAAAATGAAAAAATTTAAAAAGATAAATAATCTTGAATTCAAATAATTTTTTTTTTTTTTTTTTAAAACTTATACAAAATAAAACATTACAATAGTAAACTATGAAAATCCAAAAGACCAACAACAACTAACCAAAACAGCCACATAGGAACAGTCTATGCACATGAAAGAGATTAATACATATCATAAAATACCAATTGTCTCCCTACAAACCCTCCCCACACTACATAAACCCATGTTCATGATCAATTGTTCAAAACAAAGGCATACATATCCAGAATGGAGCACATTGAGCCATGTCCATCTTCAACAAACCTTTACCAATATCCTAGACATGCCATTACATATATTGATTTTTTCCAGGAAACCAATGATATATCCAAAACATGATCTTTCTTGCTTACTGTCTATACACAAAACAACACGTATAATGTCAATAATGAATGTACACATGTACATTCTAATATGTACAAGTTATAATAAATATATGTACCCCTTCGCCTGATACCACTGTCTCTAGCATTGTGGTAATACATGAATTACAACTAATTACGTTAGAACCCCTACCGACACCCCAACAAATTATTTACAACATGAAATGTAACAACGTCTACACACTTAGACGTATTAATATGAACACTAAGAACCACTGAAATGCCCCACACAAGAATAACATGTTACATACAATACATAAATATGGCGCACATAATACAACACACAAATATTAAGTATAACATTACACATCAAGAAACACCAAATACATGAATGCCAAAAAAAAAAAAAAAATCTTATTCCTCATATCAACGTCATCACATTACATACAAATTTAAACTTTAAAATCTACCGCAACAAACCCATCATTCAACAAAACACCGAATCATGCACTGATATCCCAGAGTAACACCACCATAACTGTGTTTTCCATAACATTGAAATGACAACAGATGCACGTATGCAACCACTCATAATGCACTGCATCGTCCCATTCCATAGGAACGCTGCTATACCATATTTAAACAACCTCCTAACACCAAGTGAAATGCACAGTACTGGACAAACCCTCACTCTCCCCTTACTGACCCCCCCCCCCCTTTTTTCACCCCATCCCTTCTTGCATACTTTCCTCTGCTCTAGTCATGCGTCCCCACCCAAATCAGGTGTTAGTAGTCCTCCGTGCCCTCTATCGGCCCCCTCCAAACCCCACACACCTCTATTTCACCTTTCCCCCAAAGCACTTCCCTCCTGTCAACCACCCACTCCACCTATAGCCTGTATGTCCAGCCCCTTGTTATGACCCCCCATAGATCCCCCATACTCATGTCCCTATACCCCTCCGCAAAAGCAGACTCCCATCCCTACCTACATTACCCTATTCCTACACTTGGTGCGATACATGCTTGCCGCCACAGCCCTCATCCTCTCCCTGTTACTCTTGTCCCTTAATCTCCATGCTCCACACACATAATCTACCATACAATACATAATTCCCTCCTTTCTCTATGCCCCACTCCCCTATATCCAGGTATATCGCTCTAGCATTGAAATGCCACCCCTCCCCAACCCTCGAATGATTCCACCCAACCATTCCCTCACCTCCCCAATGCTTCGCAAAAATACACCACATGCAATGCTGATTCCATCACGCCACACTTCTCACACCTACCATCCTGCACTAAACCCATGGTGAATAGAATTGCCTGCGAAGCCACCACTCCATGCATGAATCTGTACATGTGCTCCTGTCCCTTTCCCTCAACCTTAATTCCCTGAACCCTCCCAAATGCTTCTCCAGTCATATGTGGGGTACACCGCCACCCCTCCACCACCTCGTTCCCATTCCCCACTCTTACCATTACTCCTGTCCGTATCTTGTGAGGTTCCGCCATCACCATCAAATTTCTCAACATATCCCTGCAAAAGCCAATTCCGTCCCTCCCCACCACTCCCCTACCTCCCTCAGCACCCCTCCACCCCCATCTTCTCCACACCTCCCCAGACCCCCGTCTCACCATGCATCTTCTAACAAACGCACATATAAGCCTACGCTCCACCCAAATCAACCCTAAACCTCCACGCCTAATGCTGTTTCGCACGATGTCCTTCCTAAGCCAATGACGCCCACCCGCCCAAATGTACCTATACACCCTACCCTCCAGCTCCCTCACATCCTCCATCCTTAATGGATACACGACTCCACATGCCACAATCTACTATAAACCAAGCTGTTTACAACAATCACCCTCTGCCCCAAGGTCAGGTCCCCCGCCCTCCAACTATTAATACGATCCTTTGCCCCCTGCATGACCCTTCGCGAATTTACTTCCCTAGCCATGACCCCCTCCCTCATAAAGATGATCCTACATATTTTGATGCTATCTACGATATGCCACCCAAACCCTCGTGCCAATCTCCCACCCACCCACGTCCCCACCTCCATCAACTTTGATTTTCCTCCGTTCACCCTCATTCCCGTCGCCGAACAAAACAACTTTAGAGCCCTCCCCACCCACTCTAAATCCTTCCTACTACCCACAAGCACGTTGTGTCATCAACGTACCCCACAATGCCCGCCTGTCCTCCCACCTCCACTACCCCGTCCCTCCCTATCCCTCCCCACTAACCTGTAAAACGGGTCCTGCAGACAGGCAAACAGAATTTGCGACAGGGGACAACTCTGCCGCAGCCCCTGTTCATCTTTACCACACTCCCTAACCTTCCATTCACCTGAATCCTTATGCTCGCCCCCATACAAAGACCGTACCCATTTAACAACTTCCCCCAAATCCCTGTCGTCGCATAATCTCTAGCAACACATCCCTATTCACACTGTCGTAAGCCCCTCCAGTCCAACGTCAACACTCCCCTCCCCACACCTATCTATAAACCCTTAATCCTTTCCTGCCCCTTGGTCACTCCCTGCCCGGTATTCCCCCTGCCCTCTTCAATCACTCTTTCCACCACCTGTTTTAATCTGTTACCCAAAATTTCGCGTATATTTTATAGTCAGTATTCATTAACATCAACGGCCTGTAATTACTAACCTTGTTCCCTCCTTCCCTTCTTCACCAAAACCACCACCCCCATGCCCATTTCCCTCCCCATCACCCCTTCCATCTTCATACAGTTCATCACCCCAGTGACACATTCCCGCAAAGCACCCCAGTTCTCCCTATAAAATTCATTTGCAATCCCATCTATTCCTGGTGCCTTCCTTTGCTGAGACCATTCACTGCCTCCCACACCTCATCCTCCCGTATCTTCCCTCCACCCCCTCCTGTCCTCCTCCCCCATCCTCTCCTTAACCCCTCTCTGTAGTAACATCCTCCACTCCCTTTATCTCTACTTTTTCCAAATATTTGGCAAACCATTTATCAACATACACCCCATCGCTTCGTACTCTTATCCATGTTCCCCTCTCATATCTCCCTAGGTTCTCATCCACCTCAAAACACTCCACTGAAATTGCGTCTCTGCGTGCTCTGCACCTCCCAATACATACTTTGAGGGTTTATCCCCCACAGGACCTCCTCCAACCCCGCTTTCATTGCAAGCCCCGAATCTTTCATTCTGAATTTCCTCTAATTGCTCCTTCAACTGCCTAATCTCCCCATCACCTTATAACCCCTCTGTCATGACAGTCCTGCAGCAACCCCTCAATATAATTTTGCAGCCCGTACCTCCATGCCGCCTCCTCCCTTCCCAACCTCCGATAGTACTGTCGGATGAACTGCTTTCCCTCCTGGCCCACCATTCCACTAAATTTCCCCTCCCTTCCGCTTCTCCCACACCCTCCCCACCAGCTCGCGAAAGCCTCCTCTGCTCTATTCCCAACAACAGTCTAGTATTCAACTTCCAATAGCTTTTATATTGTTTCGCTACCCCGACCAATCCACCTCCACCAACACTCCCCTATGGTCAGAAAATCCCACGTCCACTGTACTAACCCTTCCCACCTGCACACTTCCCGAAACATACAACCTATCTAGCCTAGCCCCGTATCCCTGCCTGACAAAAGTGTGCTCACTCACACCCCACCCCAACGACATCCCTCAATCCGCACTCCCCAACAAGTCCCTCAGTTCCACCAACACGCAACCCGCACCCCTAGGCTCCACATCCTTCCTTCTGATCACGCAGTTGTAATCTCCCCCTACAACCGCCACACCAGGTAAATCCCTAAATGCAAACACCATTGAGTCCCGCACAAATTCCTTCTTTACCTTCCCTGACCTGTCAGCTGGCATGTACACCCCCATAAAACAGACGCGAACCCCACCCCAATCCCCTTCCACCCTGACAATCTACCCCCCGCATTCCTCCCATGCCATTAGTTGAAAAGGGCTGGACTCCGCCACTGCCACTGCCGACCCACCCTTTAATTTCCCTGATGACCCCGCATATACTCTGTATCCTTTCAAACTCAGCTCCCTTCCACACCGAAAATTGTGTTCCTGTATGAATGCTACAGTCACTCCATACCTACGTAATGTACCCTCCACCCATGCTCGTTTAATTTCATCCTGCAATCCATTCACATTTATAGTTAAACACTGGAAATCACTTGTGAGGGTTTGTCCTTTGACCTCCGTGGATGCTGGATGAAGCCTACCCCTTACTTCCCGCTTTACTCGCTATTTTTCCACCCCTGTCCTTCCCCTTATCCTTCATCAAGTCTAAATCCTTCCTAGCAACATCCACCAAAGGTTTTTTACATGTTCTCTGTGCAGGAGTTAGTACGTCATCACTGTCCGAAATTGTACCCGACCTCTTTCGAGTCCCAGTCACCACTTGCATAGTACTCTCTTCTGCTGAGCGGTGCACCTCCACTGTCACCCGCTCAGTCTCCATGAATCCCTTCCCTGTGTCCTCCTGGACCATACTTTCCACCAGCTTCACTGCCTCATCCAATTCAGCACTCACCTCCCCACTTAATACAGGCAAAGGTTCCTCCAATAAGCCATGCAACACCTCCTCCAGTGGCTCCTCCTGACTCACACACTCTGCATCCCCACATCCACCAGTAACCTCCTTCTGCCCAGACCCCTGAGGCAATGTATGACATCTCTCCTCAGGGCCCTCCACTATTTCACTCCACAACTTTGTACGCCTCTCTGTGACTACTGTTCCCTCGTTCTTACAATGCTCCTCTTGTGCCATCTGCCCCCGTTGTCCTGCATCAGTCCTCTGATGCGATCGCCTCATACAGTCAGCGGCTATGTGACCATAAGACCCACACAGCCTGCACGTTCGTTGTTGGCCCACATAAGTCACATAAACTTGTGTGCGGAACTCAGGCAGGATGACATATGAAGGTATCGGTCTCGTCAGTGTCATCTTCAGTGAGAAGGACCCTTCAAACAGGCCCACCATGGGCCCCTCACTCCATGTCCCTGTTGTTACAGCATGTATCGTTCCGTAGTCGCTGAAAACCTTGCTGATGTCCATCTGGTCAGACTCGAACGGCACGTTCTTAATCTTAACCCAAGTGTAGGTTCTTGAAACATCCTTCAATCTCACTTGTAAGCCGGTGCGCACAGTATACACCCGATCCTGATGCCGGTCGACCAACCTCTCATAAACGTCAGCTGTGAGAAGTTTCACAAACACCCTGGTCATACCGTTCATTGCCACGCCGTACAAATCAGCCACCTCAATGTTGTAGACGTCCTTCAGGATACCTGGAAGTACAGTGGCTGCCGTGGCAGGCTGCAGTACTCCTGTGACCATGTCGATGCAGACAGTATTCACTCTTCTTCTGCCGGCCGACGCCATTGTTGACTGAAAACCAAGTTGGCTCAGAGCGTCACCAGGGGTCAGCACCAGCGCAGAGAACCACCTCACCCCACCAAGGCTGGGTGACGAATGCAGCTAATTTATACAGATGGAAGTTGGTAGATGAGCGTGTCGATGTTCTTGACACGGAAGCTCTGAATTGTTCCTTGTTTTCTGAACTCTTTGATGTTGTTGTTGGATCGACGGATGTTTCCACAACCACTCAGTTGACGGATGTTTCCACAACCACTCAGTTGACGGATGCCACCGTTGACGATGTTTCCACAACCACTCAGTTGACGAATGTTTCCACAACCACTCAGTTGACGGATGTTTCCACAACCACTCAGTTGACGGATGTTTCCACAACCACTCAGTTGACGGATGTTTCCACGTAACCACTCAGTTGACGGATGTTTCCACAACCACTCAGTTGACGGATGTTTCCACAACCACTCAGTTGACGGATGTTTCCACAACCACTCAGTTGACGGATGTTTCCACAACCACTCAGTTGACGGATGTTTCCACAACCACTCAGTTGACGGATGTTTCCACAACCACTCAGTTGACGGATGTTTCCACAACCACTCAGTTGACGGATGTTTCCACAACCACTCAGTTGACGGATGTTTCCACAACCACTCAGTTGACGGATGTTTCCACAACCACTCAGTTGACGGATGTTTCCACAACCACTCAGTTGACGGATGTTTCCACAACCACTCAGTTGACGGATGTTTCCACAACCACTCAGTTGACGGATGTTTCCACAACCACTCAGTTGACGGATGTTTCCACAACCACTCAGTTGACTGATGTTTCCACAACCACTCAGTTGACGGATGTTTCCACAACCACTCAGTTGACGGATGTTTCCACAACCACTCAGTTGACGGATGTTTCCACAACCACTCAGTTGACGGATGTTTCCACAACCACTCAGTTGACGGATGTTTCCACAACCACTCAGTTGACGGATGTTTCCACAACCACTCAGTTGACGGATGTTTCCACAACCACTCAGTTGACGGATGTTTCCACAACCACTCAGTTGACGGATGTTTCCACAACCACTCAGTTGATGGATGTTTCCACAACCACTCAGTTGACGGATGTTTCCACAACCACTCAGTTGACGGATGTTTCCACAACCACTCAGTTGACGGATGTTTCCACAACCACTCAGTTGACGGATGTTTCCACAACCACTCAGTTGACGGATGTTTCCACAACCACTCAGTTGATGGATGTATCCACAATCACTCAGTTGACGGATGTTTCCACAACCACTCAGTTGACAGATGTTTCCACAACCACTCAGTTGACGGATGTTTCCACAACCACTCAGTTGACTGATGTTTCCACAACCACTCAGTTGACGGATGTTTCCACAACCACTCAGTTGATGGATGTTTTCCACAATCACTCAGTTGACGGATGTTTCCACAACCACTCAGTTGACAGATGTTTCCACAACCACTCAGTTGACGGATGTTTCCACAACCACTCAGTTGACGGATGTTTCCACAACCACTCAGTTGACGGATGTTTCCACAACCACTCAGTTGACGGATGTTTCCACAACCACTCAGTTGACGGATGTTTCCACAACCAATCAGTTGACGGATGTTTCCACAACCACTCAGTTGACGGATGTTTCCACAACCACTCAGTTGACGGATGTTTCCACAACCACTCAGTTGACGGATGTTTCCACAACCACTCAGTTGACGGATGTTTCCATTACCAAGTTGGAAACTATTAGTCCAAGATACCAGGGACTCAGGTGTCGTCCAATTGTGAATAACGTGTAGTTTCCTTGTGAGGGAAAAGTCCATAGATAGAAGTGATGGAAGTGTGAATGTCTGTATAAGTGCTAGTAGTGGTAGTCTGCTCGTTGAGGTTGGGGTTATCACTCGACTGACTACTCCCGTCTCCACTGTAAGTCTTCACCGCCACTTCTATCTTATTTTATGTTACGAACTTCACTCGTCATTTTGGAGTACTTAATGTGGCTCTGACCTTGCATTGTATTGACTAACATAAATTTGTCTCACCATTTCTTTTAAAAGGCCTTATGCCTATTATAAGAATGTGGAGTATAAGAATGGTGAGTAATTTTATCTTTCTCCATTTTATAGCCGTCAGTACCAGCTTGGGCCACCTGGAACAACGCTGAGGGAGATTGAAGGAACCGTCTCACAAGAATTTTTGGAGACTGAATTATCAACTTTTATACTGCCCACATCTTTTTTCTGTCTCGTAAACACGCTGGATAACAGGTATATCTAGCTACTTCTACTTACACTTTAGGTCACACTACACAGGCATGCACATGCATATATATACATACACACATCTAGGTTTTTCTTCTTTTTCTTAATAGCTCTTGTTCTTTTTATTTTCTCTATTGTCCATGGGGAAGTGGAAAAGATTCTTTCCTCCGTAAGCCATGCGTGTCGTATGAGGCGACTAAAATGCCGGGAGCAATGGGCTAGTAACCCCTTCTCCTGTACACATTTACTAAAAAAGAGAAGAAGAAAAACTTTATAAAACTGGGATGTCTGAATGTGCGTGGATGTAGTGCGGATGATAAGAAAGAGATGATTGCTGATGTTATGAATGAAAAGAAGTTGGATGTCCTGGCCCTAAGCGAAACAAAGCTGAAGGGGGTAGGCGAGTTTCAGTGGTGAGAAATAAATGGGATTAAGTCAGGAGTATCTGAGTGTTAGAGCAAAGGAAGGGGTAGCAATAATGTTGAAGGATCAGTTATGGAAGGAAAAGAGGGAATATAAATGTGTAAATTCAAGGATTATGTGGATTAAAATAAGGGTTGGATGCGAAAAGTGGGTCATAATAAGCGTGTATGCACCTGGAGAAGAGAGGAGTGTAGAGGAGAGAGAGAGATTTTGGGAGATGTTAAGCGAATGTATAGGAACTTTTGAACCAAGTGAGAGAGTAATTGTGGTAGGGGACCTAAATGCTAAAGTAGGAGAAACATGTAGAGAGGGTGTAGTAGGTAAGTTTGGGGTGCCAGGTGTAAATAATAATGGGAGCCCTTTGATAGAACTTTGTATAGAAAGGGGTTTAGTTATAGGTAATACATATTTTAAGAAAAAGAGGATAAATAAGTATACAAGATATGATGAAGGGCGTAATGACAGTAGTTTGTTGGACTACGTATTGGTAGATAAAAGACTGTTGAGTAGACTTCAGGATGTACATGTTTATAGAGGGGCCACAGATATATCAGATCAATTTTTAGTTATAGCTAAAGTGGGAGTAAAAGGTAGATGGGATACAAGGAAAATAGAAGCAGTAAGTAAGAGAGTGAAGGTTTAAACTAAGAGGAGGCAGTTAGGTAAGATATAAACAACTATTGGAGGATAGATGGGCTAGTGAGAGTGTAGGCAATGGGGTCGAAGATGTATGGGGAAGATTTAAAAATGTAGTGTTAGAGTGTTCAGCAGAAGTTTGTGGTTACAGGCGAGTGGGTGCAGGAGGGAAGAAAAGCGATTGGTGGAATGATGATTTAAAGAGAGTAGTAAGGGAGAAAAGGTTAGCATATGAGAGGTTTTTACAAAGTAGAAGTGATGCAAGGAGGGAAGAGTATATGGAGAGGAAAAGAGAGGTTAAGAGAGTGGTGAAGCAATGTAAAAAGAGAGCAAATGAGAGAGTGGGTGAGATGTTATCAACAAATTTTGTTGAAAATAAGAAAAAGTTTTGGAGTGAGATTAATAAGTGGAGGAAGCCTAGGGAACGAATGGATTTGACAGTTAAAAATAGGAGAGGAGAGTTATTAAATGGAGAGTTAGAGGTATCGGGAAGATGGAGGGAATATTTTGATGAGTTGTTAAATGTTGATGAAGACAGGGAAGGTGTGATTTCGTGTATAGGGCAAGGAGGAATAACATCTTGTAGGAGTATGGAAGAGCCAGTTGTTAGTGTGGGGGAAGTTCGTGAGGCAGTGGGTAGAATGAAAGGGGGCAAGGCAGATGGGATAAAGATAGAAATGTTAAAAGCAGGTGGGGATATAGTTTTGGAGTGGTTGGTGCTATTATTTAATAAATGTATGTGTTGTGATATAAACACAGGCCTTATTCCTAGGCTTTATTGAACACAGAATCCATGGTACATGTCTGCAACAGAAGAAAATAAAGGATAGTACATATAATGACTGCTGCTGCAGGACAGGTGATGTAAGGTGCATATGTTCTCAGAAAAGCTATAGCTACTGGCGACATATTTAAGCTTACCATGTAATCTGCATCACGAATGTATCTGTGTAAGAGAGAGAAGACAACACACCATGTGCTGGGCCAACATCGTCTTAAGTTGTTGTTATTGTAAGGGGCCCCTGAGGTGGTGCAGTATTGTGTCATGCTGCGGCTCCCCACAAGAGCGGTATCACTACAATCTCCCCCTTCTAAAATATCAGATACAGTAATCTTCCAAATGGTTAGGTGGGTGACGTGTACGTCCAGACCTTTGTAGCCTTTAGCCTCTTCACCGGGTTCGGTATTTTCTAGCGGGGTTTGACTATCTGCTGGAGCGGCGTCCTCTATTTCAATAGAAGTCTTCTGGCAGGGCTGCATCTGTTCTTGTTGCCACCTCTCTATTTAAGAATGATAATAAATTTGCTGAACTAGGCATAAGAATTAAGAACTGGGCGTCTACGCTGCAAACTGAATTATTTGCAATCCTAATGGCTCTAAAGCTAACTTATGACACTGAGCTTGACTCTATCATTACTGATTCTATGTCATCATTGAAGGCTCTTGACTCATATAATGACTTCAACAACATGATCATTGGAGAAGCCAGGTATGGATACTCAAAAATCCGGGAAAAGAGAATTAATGTACAATTGCTATGGATCCCAACACACATTGGATTACTCCTTCATGATATGTTAGCCAAGAAGAGTACCCTGAAGGAGAATGTAGAATATAACTTTGGTATATCTGTGTCTAGCACTAGGAATAATATTTGGAGAGAAGTAAATAATGAAAATGAATGTTATAGGAATGCAATTAGAAGCCTGAGTAGATGTATAACCCACTATGATAACATGAACATAGATAAGTATGTTTATGGAGCAACTTGCAATGTGAACAGACTGACTTATGTTGTAGTAGCCAGGCTTAGGCTTAGTTACAAGTACTTCTGGCAGTTTGTGAGACACAGATGATGATCAAACCAAATGCAAATTATGTGATCAGGCATATGGTCACTGTCTTGAACACTTTGTGCTTAATTGTCCAATTATTGAGAAATATATAGATACACAGCATAATAACCTATGTGACATGTCAAGATATCTTATTATTGAAAATAAGATACCTGATATACGAAGCAATTTTCTAAAATTTGCTTGTAACAGATAAGTAAACTGTAGATATAAATCCAAATGTACTCCTGTTAACCCTTTTGAGGCCTAGATCCTAGGCCTTTTGTGTATCCATATGCTCTTGCGCTACCGTCCACAGGATGATATGGGGTGCACAAACTAACCACTTCGCTGGCAAAATCTAAATCTTTACAAAGTAGAAATGTTGATGAAGATAGGGAAGCTGTGATTTCGTGTATAGGGCAAGGAGGAATAACATCTTGTAGGAGTGAGGAAGAACCAGTTGTGAGTGTGGGGGAAGTTCGTGAGGCAGTGGGTAGAATGAAAATATTGATTTTTATAGATTTTTAAAGAGACTTTTTTAAAATACGTAAATAATTTATAAATATTCATTTTTTTTTTTATTAACACATCGGCCGATTCCCACCAAGGCAGGGTGGCCCGAAAAAGAAAAACTTTCATCATCATTCACTCCATTACTGTCTTGCCAGAGGGGTGCTTTACACTACAGTTATAAAACTGCAACATTAACACCCCTCCTTCAGAGTGCCGGCACTGTACTTCACATCTCCAGGACTCAAGTCCGGCCTGCCGGTTTCCCTGAATCCCTTCATAAATGTTACTTTGCTCACACTCCAACATCACGTCAAGTATTAAAAACCATTTGTCTCCATTCACTCCGATCAAATACGCTCACACATGCTTGCTGGAAGTCCAAGCCCCTCGCACACAAAAATTCCTTTACCCCCTCCCTCCAACCTTTCCTAGGCCGACCCCTACCCCGCCTTCCCACCACTACAGATTTATACACTCTCGAAGTCATTCTGTCTCGTTCCATTCTCTCTACATGTCCGAACCACCTCAACAACCCCTCCTCAGCTCTCTGGATAATAGTTTTGGTAATCCCGCACCTCCTCCTAATTTCCAAACTCCGAATTCTCTGCATTATATTCACACCACACATTGACCTCAGACATGACATCTCCACTGCCTCCAGCCTTCTCCTCGTTGCAACATTCATCACCCATGCTTCACACCCATATAAGAGTGTTGGTATAACTATACTCTCATACATTCCCTTCTTTACTTCCATGGACAAAGTTCTTTGTCTCCACAGACTCGAAGTGCTCCACTCACCCTTTTCCTTCATCAATTCTATGATTCACCTCATCCTTCATAGACCCATCTGCTGACATGTCCACTCCCAAATATCTGAATACATTCACCTCCTCCATATCTCTCCCTCCAATCTGATATCCAATCCTTCGTCACCTAATCTTTTTATTATCCTCATCACCTTACTCTTTCCTATATTCACTTTCAATTTTCTTCTTTTACACACCCTACCAAATTCATCCACCAACCTCTGCAACTTCTCTTCAGAATCTCCCAAAGCACAGTGTCATCAGCAAAAGCAATTGTGACAACTCCCACTTTGTATTTGATTCTTTAACTTTTAACCCCACACCTCTTGCCAAGACCCTCGCATTCACTTCTCTTACAACCCCATCTATAAATATATTGAACAACCACGGTGACATCACACATCCTTGTCTAAGGCCCACTTTTACTGGGAAATAGTCCCCTTCCCTCCTACACACTCTAACTTGAGCCTCACTATCCTCATAAAAACTCTTCACTGCTTTCAGTAACCTACCTCCTATTCCATACACCTGCAACATCTGCCACATTGCCCCCCTATCCACCCTATCATACGCCTTTTCCAAATCCATAAATTCCACAAAAACCTCTTTACCCTTATCCAAATACTGTTCACCTATATGTTTCACTGTAAACACTTGGTCTACACACCCCCTACCTTTCCTAAAGCCCCCTTGTTCATCTGCTATCCTGCTTTCTGTCTTACTCTTAATACTTTCAATAATAACTCTACCATACACTTTACCAGGTACACTCAACAGACTTATTCCCCTATATTTTTTGCACTCAAAAATGCTATAAAACATTATTTTATTGCATTTTTTGACGATTCAAAGGTACAGTGTTGTGTTAGTAGTTGTAGTAGTGATGGTATAGTGTTGTGTTAGTAGTTGTAGTAGTGAAGGTACAGTGTTGTGTTAGTAGTTGTAGCAGTGATGGTACAGTGTTGTGTTAGTAGTTGTAGTAGTGAAGGTATAGTGTTGTCAAGGATTTTCTGAAAAAAATATTTTTTTTAGATAAAATATACCTATCAGAAAGCGTTAAGGCAGCTGGGATTGAAGTGATGAAGATAAAAATGTTTAAAGCAGGTGGGGATATAGTTTTGGAGTGGTTGGTGCTATTATTTAATAACTGTATGGCAGAGGGTAAGGTACATAGGGATTGGCAGAGAGCATGCATAGTTCCTTTGTATAAAGGCAAAGGGGACAAAAGACTATACCTGGTAAAGTGTATGGTAGAGTTATTATTGAAAGAATTAAGAGTAAGATGGAGAGTAGGATAGCAGATGAACAAGGAGGCTTTAGGAAGGGTGGGTGTGTAGACCAAGTGTTTACAGTGAAACTTATAGGTGAACAGTATTTTGATAAGGGTAAAGAGGTTTTTGTGGCATTTATGGATTTGAAAAAGGCGTATGAACGGGGGATAGGGAGGCAATGTGGCAGATGTTGCAAATGAATTGAATAGGAGGTAGGTTATTGAAAGCAGTGAATAGTTTTTATGAGGATAGAGAGGCTCAGGTTAGAGTATGTAGA
Source organism: Cherax destructor (assembly GCA_009830355.1). Taxonomy (NCBI): domain Eukaryota; kingdom Metazoa; phylum Arthropoda; class Malacostraca; order Decapoda; family Parastacidae; genus Cherax; species Cherax destructor. The sequence goes on along the minus strand of WNWK01037881.1, from coordinate 3,465 downwards.
AGAGAGGGAGATTATTTCCCAGTAAAAGTAGGCCTTAGACAAGGATGTGTGATGTCACCATGGTTGTTTAATATATTTATAGATGGGGTTGTATGAGAAGTGAATGCTCGGGTGTTGGCAAGAGGTGTGGGGTTAAAGGATAAAGAATCTAACACAAAGTGTGAGTTGTCACAGTTGCTCTTTGCTGATGACACTGTGCTTTTGGGAGATTCTGAAGAGAAGTTGCAAAGGTTGGTGGATGAATTTGGTATGTATGTAAAAGAAAATTAAAAGTGAATATAGGAAAGAGTAAGGTGTTGAGGATAACAAAAAATTAGGTAACGAAAGATTGGATATCAGGTTGGAGGAAGAGAGTATGGTAAGTAAGTAAATAAGTTTATTCAGGTAAACACAAATACAGTTACATAGATTATCATACATAGCAGCATATGTGTAGAAAACCTAGGATAACCCAAAAAAGTCAGAGTAATTTATTCAGATATTAAGGAATGGACGTGTCGGCAGATGGGTCTATGAAAGATGAGGTGAATCATAGAATTGACAAGGGTAAAAAGGTGAGTGGTGCACTGAGGAGTCTGTGGAGACAAAGAACTTTGTCCATGGAAGCACACACCTTGAGAGCAACCTGAATTTCAGCACCCATATCAACTACATAGCAAAAAAAGTATCCAAAACGGTTGGGATCCTCTCTAAGATACGTTACTATGTACCGCAATCAGCCCTACACACGCTATACTATTCACTCATCTATCCCTACCTCACATATGCCATATGTGCTTGGGGATCAACAACAACAACCCACCTCAAACCAATATTAACTCAACAAAAAGCCGCAGTAAGAATTATCACCCAATCCAATCCCAGGCAACAACACCCCCTTCCCCACTCTTCAAAGACCTAAATTTACTCACTGTCCAGAACCTCCACACTTACTACTGTGCAACCTACATGTACAGAACCATAAATTCCAATATTAACCCTGAACTAAAACGCTTTTTTGATAGTTGTGACAGGACCCATAGGCACAATACCAGACACAAAAATCTCTATGACATTCCCAGTGTCCGGCTAAATCTATACAAACGTTCAATTTACATTAAAAGGCCTAAAATCTGGAACTCCCCACCTGAAAACTCTAAAACTGCAGACTCAGCCACCATTTTCAACACTATCATCAAAAAACATCTTATCTCACTAACACACCCCACCATCACCTGAACACACGAAAACCACCGATTCACACACACACACCTCATCTACACCAACACTGACCCAAAGGACAGTAAACACAAAATCCCGAACATAGCTATTGTCTAATAAATCTCAAACTAGTCTTAAGTTTGCCTTATATACTCCAATATAGGAGCTTTAATAGAAACTATGAAACATGCCAAGAGAAAACCGTTCTCATTACTAATTTTACAATCTAAATATTCTGAACTACCAGGTGAGTGTTGCAGTAATATGTTATGATGAGTATGTGAGGTGTTGTGCAGCAGAAAACGGTAAGCGTCAGATTCAAACAATGGAAAAAACACAGTCATTGTGGAGATGGCAGCTATGAAACCTTTGTTACCATATCACTATTGTAAATCTATTTAATCATTTGAAATTTGTATCCATTTGTATTTTGTAATATAGATTAAGAACTAGTATTAAGTCTGCCCGAAATGTCTAGTATGAACAGGCATACTAGGCTGGAGGCAGTGGAGATGTCATGTCTGAGGGCAATGTGTGGTGTGAATATAATGCAGAGAATTCGTTGTTCGGAAATTAGAAGGAGGTGCGGGATTACCAAAACTATTATCCAGAGAGCTGAGAAGGGGTTGTTGAGGTGGTTTGGACATGTAGAGAGGATGGAACAAAATAGAATGACTTCGAGAGTGTATAAATCTGTAGTGGAGGGAAGGAGGGGTAGAGTTCGGCCTAGAAAAGGTTGGAGGGAGGGGGTAAAGGAGGTTTTGTGTGCGAGGGGCTTGGACTTCCAGCAAGCACGCGTGAGCGTGTTAGATAAGTGTGAATGGAGACAAATAGTTTTGAGGACTTGACATGCTATTGAAGTGTGAGCAAGGAAACATCTATGAAGGGATTCAGGGAAACTGCCACCCTGGACTTGAGTCCTGGAGATGGGAAGTACAGTGTCTGCACTCTGAAGGATTAGATTTTTTTAGATTTTGCCACCGAAGTGGCTAGTTTATTGTGCACCCCATATCCATCCTGTGGACAGTAGCACAGAGCATATGGATACACAAAAGGCCTAGGCACTAGGCCCCAAAAGGGTTAACAATTGTACATTTGGATTTATATCTACATTTCACTTATCTGTTACAAGCAAATTTAGGAAATTTGCTTAGTACAACTGGTATCTTATTTTCATGAATAAGATATCTTGACATGTCACATAGGTTATTATACTGTCTATCTCTATATTCCTCAATAAGTGGACAATTAAGAACATAGTGTTCAAGACAGTGACCATATGCCTGATCACATAATTTGCATTTAGTTTGATCATCATCTGTGTGTCTCCCAAACTGGCAGAAGTACCTGTAGCCAAGCCTAAGCCTGGCCACTACAACATCAGTCAGTGTTCACATTGCAAGTTGCTCCACAAACATGCCCATCTATGCTCACATTATCATGAGCACAGATAGGCACGTTCATGGAAATTAATTTGGATTTATATCTACAGTTCACTTATCTGTTACAAGCAAATTTAGGAAATTTGCTTAGTATAAGTGGTATCATACCTTCACCAACAAGATATCTTGACATGTCACATAGGTTATTATACTGTCTATCTCTATATTCCTCAATAAGTGGACAATTCAGCACATAGTGTTCAAGACAGTGACCATATGCCTGATCACATAATTTGCATTTAGTTTGATCATCATCTGTGTATCTCCCAAACTGCCAGAAGTACTTGTAGCCAAGCCTAAGCCTGGCCACTACAACATCAGTCAGTCTGTTCACATTGCAAGTTGCTCCATAAACATACTTATCTACGTTCATGTTATCATAGTGGGTTATAGATCTACTCAGGCTTCTAACTGCATTCCTATAGCTATCATTTTCATTATTTATTTCTCTCCTAATATTATTCCTAATGCTAGACACAGATATACCAAAGTTTTATTCTACATTCTCCTTCTGTGGTTTAGCGCTTCTATTTGATTATAATAATAATCCACCTAGATGTAGGTGAGTATATGAAGACTCTGAAATTAAAACCGAAATAAAATATGATAATATTAGGTTCATTAAACTCAAGATCTTAACGAGCCCCTGATTATTAATAATAATAATTCTACAACAGTACAACTGCTTCTACTGACTACTGCTACTGCTATTTCAGTTGCACTGGCGTTGTTTCTAGAAAAGTTACGCCATAAATTCGTTTTCTATAAATTTCCTGAAGAAACATAGAAAATGAAAATTTTCTGCTAGAAAATTATATTTTTG
>WNWK01037880.1:0-18232 GCA_009830355.1 Cherax destructor | reverse complement strand
CTTTTCCCAAACCCCTGCTGATCTGCCCTACAATTGTGAATGGCTTTTAACCTGGGATGGCATAGACACTGAGTATCAGGCTTCAGCCAGGTCTCAGTGAGTGGGGATGATTGACATATTGGTCTTGGGGGGATTGGGGGTAGTGCTGTGAGGTCATCATAATGTTTGCCAAAGATCTAACAAATTGAAGATAGTTATGTTATTGTTGGGCTCTGAGTAATGTTTTTGCTTGATCTGCTGTGTAATAGTTGCAGTTGCTGTTGGAATCATGTAAGTCATTTAATAGGGATATCAGCTAACTCTTTTTATGCCAAATTTAATTTACTTTAGCTCCTAGGACCAGGCCACCATTTATTACGAGCTTGAGGTAATCTATGGCTTTACGTTCTAAAGAAAATAACTTATTTGTCTTGATAGTAAATGCTTTCCCTCTTATGCTCGTAATAATACTTAAGTATAATGAAATTCCTTTTTATCTTTTATAAAAACCAGGAGATCGAAAACAAGTTAAATATATATTTACTTAATAAAGAAGTCTTTGTACCTTATTATAAGGTATATATATTATATATAAAGATGAACTGTTTGATTATACAAAAAGATGAACACTTTGAGTTCCTTAAAGTATCTATGGAGGTTACATGGAACATTACTTTTCCTGTATATAGTCTCTTATTTAAAAGACTCATTAATTGGCAATAACAAGTCAAATACTTTACACAGATCCATCATAATTGACACTAACACAGTCATAGAACAACACTTAGTTTGGACAGTCTTAAAGTTACAATACACTATTATCGAGTGTCTCCACAGAGGTTCTAGGTATATACAGTAGAATGAAGTAACTGGGAGTAATTCACTCAAGTTTTGACTTCTCCTTGCCCGTCTGTTACACAACTTGACGAGACCACCATAAACTAGTCTCCACTCCACAGTAGCTTAAGTCTAGCTAAGGGATTTTCTTTCTGAGTACCGAGACCTCTCAGTGCAGGTAAGACACTCCCTAGACAATCCAACTTGAACCACAGGTCAATAGGGTAAATAAGTAAGTTTATTCAGACATACACAAATACAGTTACATAGATTATCATACATAGCAGTATATTTGTAGAGAACTTAGGATAACCCAAAAAAGTCAAAGTGACTTATTTCCATTGAGGTTCTTTACATATACGAGGTCGATCACCATGCCCAGCCCTTCTAGGGCAGGGTAGGTGCCAAGGCTGGAGCTTGCTACCATCTACGGCTCCCAAGCCTGCCCTTCCCGTCAGCTTCCTTGGGGTGGGGAAGATGGCAGACCAGAGAGGCCTAGCATCTATCTACCTACCAGCCTCGTGCTGGTGGGGAATGTGGCTACGCCTGGGGCCAGTTGGTCCCACCGCTGAGGGGTACCCCCTCCCATGGGAGACATAAGTCTCTGCTACTCCCAAGACAGGGAGCCGGAGCCGGGTCGCCATCTGGTAAAGACCCGGACCGGGAGCATTCCCGGCGAATCAACACCTCCTCCTCCACCTTTACATACTTATATATATCAATGGTACAACAACAAGGCACACACACACACACACACACACACACACACATATATATACGTATACATATATGTATATATATATATATATATATATATATATATATATATATATATATATATATATATATATATATATATATATATATATATATATATATATATATATATATATATATATATATATATATATATGCAAAAGATCACAGTAAACAGGTGATATTAAAATATGCAAGACAACCACTATGAAAAATAAAGAATTCCAAGCGCTTTCGTGACTGCTCACATTATCAAGGAACTATAAAAGGAAACGTGAGAAGAAGGCTTATAAAGAGGCAGAATACACCTCACAGTCACATCACACTAACAAAGACAACACCTCACAGTAGCGTAACATCTCACGACTCTGTGAAGAGGAACATAAGAAAGGACCTGAAACTCTTCCCAAGAATTAAGATTAGTCCAATTTATCATTAAATTCTTCCCAAATTTTATTAATTATAAATGAATCCATTTATAATTGAATATTTCTTTTGGTTTATATAAATTGGATTCATTTATAATTAATAAAATTTGGGAAGAATTTAATGATAAATTGGACTAATTTATTAACTTTTTTCAGTAAGGCTTTTGAGGCAGTTGATCATGATAAAGAATTCGATATTGTTTATTTGGATTTTAGTAAGGCTTTTGATAGAGTACCACATCAGAGACTGTTAAAGAAAGTGGCTGCTCACGGCATTGGAGGAAAAGTGTTTTCATGGATCGAGTCATGGCTCACCAATAGGAAGCAGAGGGTGTGCATTAATGGGGTTAAATCTGAGTGGGGATCTGTAACAAGTGGCGTTCCACAGGGATCGGTTTTGGGCCCGTTGTTGTTTATAATATATATAAATGACCTTGACGAGGGAATTAAGAACATAAGAATGGAGGAACACTGCAGAAGGCCTACTGGCCCATACAAGGCAGGTCCTTATCAAAACCACCACTACCTAAAAATTTATTCCCGTACTCACGACACAAATCAAACCCAGCCCCTCCCACTCATATATTTGTCCAATCTCTTTTAAAGCCACCAAGGTCCTAGCCTCTATCACAGTACTCGGAAGATTGTTCCACGCATCTACAACTCTGTTCGAAAACCAGTACTTGCCTATGTCCTTTCTAAATCTAAATTTATCCAATTTAAACCGTTATTTCTCGTTCTTACTTGGTTCGATATCCTCAGTATTTTATTAATATCTCCTTTGTTTATGCCCATCATCCACTTGTACACCTCGATGATATCTCCCTCATTCTACGTCTCTCCAGAGAGTGGAGATTCAACGCTCTAAGTCTATCTTCATACGGGAGATTTCTTATACTGTAAATCATTTTAGTCATTCTTCTTTGTATGTTCTCCAATGAATCTATATCCATCCTGTAGTAAGGAGACCAAAACTGAGCTGCATAATCCAAATGAGGTCTCACTAGTGATGTATAGAGCTGTAAAATAACTTTTGGACTTCTGTTGCTTATACTTCTTGAAATAAATCTAGTAATCTGTTAGCCTTATTGCGCACACTTAGGCACTGTTGTCTTGGCTTTAGATTTCTGCTTACCATGACTCCCAAGTCTTTTTCACATTCTGTATGATCAAGCTCAACTTCACCTAGTTTATAAATTCGAGGGATATTTTCATTACCAACGACAAGCACCTTACACTTGTCCACATTGAACTTCATCTGCCACTTTTCAGACCAAGACATTAATTTATCCAAATCCTCCTGGAGTTCACTGTTATCCTCCTCAGAATGAATTATACGGCCTATTTTTGTATCATCAGCAAATTTACTCATGTCACTTGCAATTCCTTCATCAAGGTCATTAATGTAAATTATGAACAACAATGGGCCCAAAACTGATCCTTGTGGAACGCCACTAGTGACAAATCCCCATTCAGATTTGACCCCATTAATGGAAACTCTCTGCTTTCTATTGGTAAGCCATGCCTCTATCCATGCTAGAACTTTACCTCCTATACCATGAGCTGCCACCTTTCTTACTAGTGATATGATCAAATTCGCTGATGACACGAAGATAGGTAGGATAATCGATTCAGACGTAGATGTCACGGAACTTCAGGAGGATTTAGACAAACTCAATTCCTGGTCAGATAAATGGCAGATGCAGTTCAATGTAGATAAATGCAAAATTCTAAAGCTCGGGAATGTTCATAACCCTAGCACCTACCAGCTTAATAATGTTGAACTCAGCCGTACAGAATGCGAAAAGGATCTGGGGGTTATGGTAAGCAGCAACCTCAAACCAAGTCAGCAATGCCTAAGCGTAAGAAATAAAGCAAATAGATTACTGGGATTTATATCAAGAAGTGTAAGCAACAGAAGTCCAGCGTTAATATTACAGCTTTATACATCATTAGTAAGGCCTCACCTAGATTATGCAGCTCAGTTCTGGTCTCCATTTTACAGAATGGATATAAATTCGTTAGAAAACATTCAGCGACGAATGACAAAGGTAATTCATAGCATTAGAAATCTTCCGTATGAAGAAAGATTGAAGACCCTTAAATTACATTCACTTGTAAGACGAAGAATGAGGGGAGACATGATCGAGGTATATAAGTGGAAGATGGGTATTAATAAGGGGGATATAAATAAGGTCTTGAGGATATCTCTCCAAGAGAGAACCCGCAATAATGGATTCAAATTGGATAAGTTTAGATTTAGAAAGGATATAGGAAAATATTGGTTTGGAAATAGGGTAGTTGATGAGTGGAACAGTCTGCCTAGTAGGGTTATTGAAGCTATGACCTTGGGTAGTTTTAAATTTAGGTTGGATAAATTCATGAGTGAGAGGGGTTGGATTTGAGTGGGACTCGCACTTGAGTTAATAGAATCTTCAAAGCTTAATTCTTGGGTAGAATTGAAAATTAGGTTGGGCAATTATTCTGTTAGTGGGATGGATTGTGAAGGACCTGCCTAGTATGGGCCAACAGGCCTGCTGCAGTGTTCCTCCTTTCTTATGTTCTTATGTAATTCTTGGGAAGAGTTTCAGGTCCTTTCTTATGTTCCTCTTCACAGAGTCGTGAGATGTTACGCTACTGTGAGGTGTTGTCTTTGTTAGTGTGATGTGACTGTGAGGTGTATTCTGCCTCTTTATAAGCCTTCTTCTCACGTTTCCTTTTATAGTTCCTTGATAATGTGAGCAGTCACGAAAGCGCTTGGAATTCTTCTATATTTTCATAGTGGTTGTCTTGCATATATATATATATATATATATATATATATATATATATATATATATATATATATATATATATATATATATATCTATATATATATATATATATATATATATATATATATATATATATATATATATATATATATATATATATATATATATATATATATATATATATATATATATGTATATATATATATTTTTTTTTCAATAAGTCGGCGTCTCCCACCGAGGCAGGGTGACCCAAAAGAAAGAAAATCCCCAAAAGAAAAACTTTCATCATCATTCAACACTTTCACCACACTCATACATAATCACTGTCTTTGCAGAGGAGCTCAGATACGACAGCTGAGAAAAGTCCCTCCTAGCTGTCACTATCTCAGACCCTCCTTTAAAGTGCAGGCATTGTACTTCCATTTCCAGGACTCAAGTCCAACTAAATCAATTAACTGGTTTCCTGAATCCCTTCACACAATGTTACCCTGCTCACACTCCAACAGATCGTCATGTCCCAAAACCATTCGTCTCCATTCACTCCTATCTAACACGCTCACACATGCTTAAGAACATAAGAACATAAGAAAGGAGGAACACTGCAGCAGGCCTGTTGGCCCATTCTAGGCAGGTCCTTCACATTCCATCCCACCAACAGAATATTTGTTCAACCTAATTTTCAATGCTACCCAAAAATAAGCTTTGATAATTTTATTTACTCATGTGCAATTCCCACTCAAATCCAACCCTTTCACTCATGAATTTATCCAACCTAAATTTAAAACTACCCAAGGTCCTTGCTTCAATAACCCTACTAGGCAGACTGTTCCATTCATCAACTACCCTATTTCCAAACCAATACTTTCCTATATCCTTTCTAAATCTAAACTTATCTAACTTGAATCCATTATTGCGGGTTCTCTCTTGGAGAGATACCCTCGCCCACAAAACCTCCTTTACCCCTTCCCTCCAACCTTTTCTAGGACGACCCCTACCCCGTCTTCCTTCCCCTACAGATTTATACGCTCTCCAAGTCATTCTACTTTGATCCATTCTCTCTAAATGACCAAACCACCTCAACAACCCTCTTCAGCCCTCTGACAAATACTTTAGTAACTCCACACCTTCTCCTAATTTCACATTCCGAATTTTCTGCATAATATTTACACCACACATTGCCCTTAGACAGGACATCTCCACTGCCTCCAGCCTCCTCCTCGCTGCAGCATTTGCAACCCATGCTTCACACCCATATAAGAGTGTTGGTACCACTATACTTTCGTACATTCCCTTCTTTGCCTCCATGGATAAAGTTTTTGTCTCCACAGATACCTCAATGCACCACTCACCTTTTTCCTTCATCAATTCTATGGTTAACCTCATCCTTCATAAACCCATCCGCTGACACATCAACTCCCAAATATCTGAAAACATTTACTTCTTCCATAATCCCTCTCTCCAATGTGATGTCCAATTTTTCTTTATTTAAATCGTTTGATACCCTCATCACCTTACTCTTATCTATGTTCACTTTTAACTTTCTACCTTTACACACTCTCCCAAACTCGTCCACTAACCTTTGCAACTTTTCTTTAGAATTCCCATAAGCACAGTATCATCAGCAAAAAGTAACTGTGTCAACTCCCATTTTGCATTTAATTCTCCATAATTTAATCCCACCCTCTCCCCAACACCCTAGCATTTACTTCTTTTACAACCCCATCTATAAATATATTAAACAACCATGGTGACATTACACAACCCTGTCTAAGACCTACTTTTACCGGGAAGTAATCTCCCTCTCTCCTACACACCTGAGCCTCACTATCCTCATAAAAACTCTTTACAGCCTTCAGTAACTTACTAAATATTCCATACACTTGAAACATTTGCCACATTGCTCCCCATCCACTCTATCATATGCCTTTTCTAAATCCATAAATGCAATAAAAACTTCTCTACCTTTATCTAAATACTGTTCACATATATGCTTCACTGTAAACACTTGATCTACACTCCCCTACCCACTCTAAAGCCTCCTTGCTCATCTGCAATCCTACTCTCTGTCTTACCTCTAATTCTTTCAATAATAACCCTGCCATACACTTTACCTGGTATACTCAGTAAACTTATTCCCCATAATTTTTACACTCTCTTTTATCCCCTTCCTTTATATAAAGGAACTATACATGCTCGCTGCCAATCCCTAGGTACCTTCCCCTTTCATACATTTATTAAACAAAAATACCAACCACTCCAGCACTATATCCCCCTGCTTTTAACATTTCTGTCATGATTCCGTCAATTCCAGCTGCTTTACCCTTCATTCTACGTAAGGCCTCATGCACTCCCCACACTCACATCCTGCTCTTCTTCACTCCTAAACGATGTTGTACCTCCTGGCCAGTACATGAAATTATCGCCTCCCTCTTTTCATCGACATTTAAAAGTTCCTCAAAATATTCCGCCATCTACCCAATACCTCCAGCTCCCCATCTACTAACTCCCCTACTCTGTTTTTAACTGACAAATCCATTCGTTCCTAGGCTTTCTTACCTTGTTTATCTCACTCCAAAATTTTTCTTGTTTTCAGCAAAATTTCTTGACAGAGCCCTCCCGTTCTTTCATCCGCTCTTCTTTTGCACTCTCTCACCACTCTCTTCACCTTTCTTTACTCTCATATACTCTGCTCTTCTACTAACACTTCTGTTTTGTAAAACCTCTCATAAGCTACCTTTTCTCTTTATCACACCCTTTACTTCTTCATTCCACCACTCACTCCTCTTTCCTCCTGCACCCACCCTCCTATAACCACAAACTTCTGCCCCACATTCTAATACTGCCTTTTAAAACTATCCCAACTCTCTTCAACCCCTCACTACTCCTACTTGCACTAGCCCACCTTTCTGCCAATAGTTGCTTATATCTCACCCTAACTTCTCCTCCCTTAGTTTATACACTTTTACCTCTCTTACTTGCTGTTGCCATTTTCTTTTTGTCCCATCTACCTTTACTCTAACTGTAGCTACAACCAAATAATGATCTGATATATCCGTTGCCCCTCTATAAACATGTACATCCTGAAGCCTACTCATCAACCTTTTATCCACTAATACATAATCCAACAAACTACTTTCCTTACGTGCTATATCATACCTTGTATATTTATTTATCCTCTTTTTCATAAAATATGTATTACTTATTACCAAACCTCTTTCTACACATAGCTCAATTAATGGTTCCCCATTTACATTTACCCCTGGCACCCCAAATTTACCTACTACTCCATCCACAACATTTTTACCCACTTTAGCATTAAGATCCCCAACCACAATTACTCTCTCACTTGGTTCAAAACTCTCCACACACTCACTCAACATTTCCCAAAATCTCTCTCTCCTCTACACTTCTCTCTTCTCCAGGTGCATAAACACTTACTATAACCCACTTTTCACATTCAACCTTTATTTTACTCCACATAATCCTTGAATTTATACATTTATATTCCTTCTTTACCTGCCATAACTGATTATTCAACATTATTGCCACTCCTTCTTTAGTTCTAACTCTATTTGAAACCCCTGATCTAATCCCATTTATTTCTCCCCACTGAAACTCCTACCCCCTTTCAGCTTTGTCTCACTTAAAGCCAGGACATCCAGCTTCTTTTCATTCATAACATCTACAATCATCTCTTTCTTATCATTCGCACAACATCCACGCACATTCAAACATCCCACTTTGACGATTTTCTTCTTCTTCTTTAGTAAGCTATACAGGAAAAGGGGTTACTAGCCCATTGTTCCCGGCATTTTAGTTGACTTTACAACACGCATGGCTTAGGAGGAAAGATTCTTATTCCACTTCCCATGGATATGAAAGGGAAAAGCAATAAGAACAAGAACTATTAAGATAAAATCAAAGAAAACTCAGATGAGTGTGTATACAATAAACGTGTACATGTTTGCGTAGTGTGACCTAAGTGTAAGTAGAAGTAGCAAGACGTACCTGAAATCTTGCATGTTTATGAGACAGAAAAAGACACAGCAATCTTACCATCATGAAAACAGTTTCAGGTTTCTGTTCACAGTCACCTGGCAGATGGTAGTACCTCCTGAGTGGTTGCTGTCTACCAACCTACTATATATATACTATATATATATCTATATATATATATATATATATATATATATATATATATATATATATATATATATATATATATATATATATGTATATATATATGTATATATATATATCATAGGTAGTAGGTTCGTAGACAGCAACCACCCAGTGAGGTACTACCGTCCTGCCAGGTGACTGTGAAACAGAAACCTGAAACTGTTTTACATGATGGTAGGATTGCTGGTGTCTTTTTTTGTCTCATAAACACGCTGGATAACAGGTATATCTAGCTACTTCTACTTACACTTTAGGTCACACTACACAGGCATGCACATGCATATATATACATACACACATCTAGGTTTTTCTTCTTTTTTTGATAGCTCTTGTTCTTTTTATTTTCTCTATTGTCCATGGGGAAGTGGAAAGAATCTTTCCTCCGTAAGCCATGCGTGCTGTAGAGGCGACTAAATGGTGAGCAAGGGGCTATAACCCTTCTCCGTCACATTTACTAAAAAAGAGAAGAAGAAAAACTTATAAAACTGGATTCTTTGAATGTGCGTGGATGTAGTGCAGATGATAAAAAAGAGATGATTGCTGATGTTATGAATGAAAAGAAGTTGGATGTCCTGGCCCTAAGCAAAACAACGCTGAAGGGGGTAGGCGAGTTTCAGTGGGGAGAAATAAATGGGATTAAGTCAGGAGTATCTGACTATTGGAGGATAGATAGCCTAGTGAGAGGTAGACAATGGGGTCGAAAATGTATGGGGTAGATTTAAAAATGTAATGTTAGAGTGTTCAGCAGAAGTTTGTGGTTACAGGCGAGTGGGTGGGGGAGGGAAGAAGAGCGATTAGTGGAATGATGATGTAAAGAAAGTAGTAGGGAAAAAGTAGCATATGAGAGGTTTACAAAGTAGAAGTGATGCAAGGAGGGAAGAGTATATGGAGAGAAAAAGAGGGTTAATTAAGAGAGGGTGAGATGTTATCAACAAATTTTGTTGAAAATAAGAAAAAGTTTTGGAGTGAGATTAATAAGTTGAGGAAGCCTAGGAACAAATGAATTTGACAGTTAAAAATATTAGAGGAGAGTTATTAAATGGAGAGTTAGAGGTATCGGGAAGATGGAGGGAATATTTTGAGGAGTTGTTAAATATTGATGAAGACAGGGAAGCTGTGATTTCGTGTATAGGCAAGGAGGAATAACATCTTGTAGGAGTGTGGAAGAGCCAGTTGTGAGTGTGGGGGAAGTTCGTGAGGCAGTAGGTAGAATGAAAGGGGGTAAGGCAGCTGGGATTGATGGGATAAAGATAGAAATGTTAAAAGCAGATGGGGATATAGTTTCGGAGTGGTTGGTGCTATTATTTAATAAATGTATGGCAGAGGGTAAGGTACCTAGGGATTAGCAGAGAGCATGTATTGTTCCTTTGTATAAAGGCAAAGGGACAAAAGAGAGTGCAAAATTATAGGGAATAAGTCTGTTGAGGTACCTGGTAAATGGTATGGTAGAGTTATTATTGAAAGAATTAAGAGTAAGACAGACAGCAGGATAGCAGATGAACAAGGGGGCTTTAGGAAAGGTAGGGGTGTGTAGACCAAGTGTTTACAGGAAACATATAGGTGAACAGTATTTGGATAAGGGTAAAGAGGTTTTTGAGGCTTTTATGGATTTGGAAAAGGTGTATGATAGGGTGGATAGGGGCACTGTGGCAGATGTTGCAGGTGTATGGAATAGGAGGTAGGTTACTGAAAGCAGTGAAGAGTTTTAAAGAGTATAGTGAGGCTCAGGTTAGAGGTGTTGGAGGGAGTGGGACTATTTCCAGTAAAAGTGGGCCTTAGACAAGGATTGTGTGATGTCACTGTGGTTGTTCAATATATTTATAGATGGGGGTGTAAGAAAAGTGAATGCGAGGGTCTTGGCAAGAATGTGGGGTTAAGAGATAAAGAATCAAATACAAAGTGGGAGTTGTCAGAGTTGCTTTTGCTGATGACACTGTGCTTTGGGAGATTCTAAGAGAAGTTGCAGAGGTTGGTGGATGAATTTGGGAGGGTGTAAAAGAAGAAAATTGAAAGTGAATATAGGAAAGAGTAAGGTGATGAGGATAACAAAAAGATTAGGTGATGAAAGATTGGATATCAGATTGGAGGAGAGAGTATGGAGGAGGTGAATGTATTCAGATATTTGGGAGTGGACATGTCAGCAGATGGGTCTATGAAGGATGAGGTGAATCATAGAATTGATGAGGGAAAAGGGTGAGTGGAGCACTTGAGTCTGTGGAGACAAAGAACTTTGTCCATGGAAGTTAAGAGGGGAATGTAGAGAGTATAGTTATACCAACACTCTTATATGGGTGTGAAGCATGGGTGATGAATGTTGCAATGAGGAGAAGGCTGGAGGCAGGAGATGTCATGTCTGAGGTCAATGTGTGGTGTGAATATAGTGCAGAGAATTCGGAGTTTGGAAATTAGTAGGAGGTGCGGGATTACCAAAACTATTATCCAGAGAGCTGAGGGGTTGTTGAGGGTTCGACATGTAGAGAGAGGGGAAAGAGACAGAATGACTTTGAGAGTGTATAAACTGTAGTGGAGGGAAGGCAGGGTAGGGTCGGCCTAGGAAAGGTTGGAGGGAGGGGTAAAGAAGGTTTTGTGTGCGAGGGGCTTGGACTTCCAGCAAGCATGTGTGAGCGTATTTGATAGGGGTGAATGGAAACAAATGGTTTTTAATGCTTGATGTGCTGTTGGAGGTAAGCAAAGTAAGATTTATTTAGGGATTCAGGGAAACCGGTAGGCCGGACTTGAATCCTGAGATGGAAGTACAGTGTCTGCACTCTGAAGGAGGGGTGTTAATGTTGCAGTTTTATAACTGTAGGTAAAGCACTCCTCTGGCAAGACAGTGATGGAGGAATAATGATGAAAGTTTTTCTTTTCGGGCCACCCTGCCTTGGTGGGAATCGGCCGATTGTTAATAAAAAATAAATAAATAAATATATATATATATATATATATATATATATATATATATATATATATATATATATATATATATATATATATATATATATATATATATCAACTCTGCAACTAGCCAAGGATTCGAACCCATGCTTCTTTTGGGCCACCTCATGATGAGCGAAAACCCATGATGCTCTAACCCACAGGACCCCAATCCTATAAGCACCAAGCACCCAACCAAGCTAGGTGTGTTTCTCTTGGTCCGAGGACATTCGGTGCTGTGGGTGCCTCTGAGCTAATTTCATTATACTCCCGTTTGGTGTACTAGCTTCAACGAGCAGAATTTAATATTATTGTAACCACGATCAATGGTATTGATCAATAACAACCTGGTAAAGGCGTCCTGGTTAGGTAGGATCTCTGGCTAAAATTTTAGAGACCCCAAAGCTTCCTGTCTTGTGTGTGATTGTGTTTAAAATCTCAATCACTAAAGCTTGTAAGCACCGACGAATAGGTCAATAATTTTGTTATTGAATGTGTACATAGTCTGACCAGTGAGGCGGAGAAGTTGGCTGTGACGTAATATTGAGTCCACATTCTATGTCTCTGCTAGAATTTCAAATCTGACGAAGACTCATATTGTAAAGGAGAGAAGGGAGAAGTTGAACCATAGGTCAGATATTGTAAAGAGGAGAGGGAAGAAGTTGAACCATATATCAGATATTGTAAAAGGGAGAGGGAAAGAGTTGAACCATATCTCAGATATTGTAAAGGGGAGAGGGAAGAAGTTGAACCATATCTCAGATATTGTAAAGGGGAGAGGGAAGAAGTTAAACCAAATCTTAGATATTGTAAATCTTGAGAGGGGATTTAAGAAGAACAAGGAGAGTATTAATCAGTTGTGGTATTAGGGAGAGGGAAAGAATTCAGCAGTTATCGTAAGGGAAGAGGGGAAGCATGTAGATGTTATCAAAATAATAAATGATAATAATAATAAACAGATAGCCCCTGGTTATGCAGAGCATTTCGGGTAACTTAGGTTAATGTTGTCCCACTGGATGCGACCCACAACAGTCGGCTAACACCCAGGTGCCTAGATACTGCTGGGTAAACAGGTGTAACGAAACATGCCCAGCATTTCACCCGTGCCGGAAATCGATATCGTACTCTCAGTGCGACAGGAGAACGCTACTGCAACCATCCATGAGTGTACTACTTTCCTGTCATATAAGTGTGATAAAGAAACCTATTAAACAGCTCACACTCTGGCCGGATTACTTGTATTTTCTTTCTGTCTGAAGAAAACTTAATACGACAGGTAAATCCTGCTTATATTTATTACACACTTTCATTGCCTTCCTCTTAGTTTATTATTTGTTCTAATAATCTAATAATTCAGTTACAATTTAGGAAGTTTGTGCCGAGATGAGCTACGGGAGCGATGACCCCGAG
The DNA here is from genome assembly GCA_009830355.1 of Cherax destructor. Lineage (NCBI taxonomy): Eukaryota > Metazoa > Arthropoda > Malacostraca > Decapoda > Parastacidae > Cherax > Cherax destructor. Next base: position 4,932 of record WNWK01037880.1, on the reverse strand, counting down.
ACGAGCCACGGGAGCGATGACCCCGAGACGAGCCACGGGAGCGATGACCCCAAGACGAGCCACGGGAGCGATGACTCCGAGACGAGCCACAGGAGCGAGTACCCCGAGACGAGCCACAGGAGCGATGACCCCGAGACGAGCCACAGGAGTGAGTACCCCGAGACGAGCGCCACAGCAGCGATGGCCCCTCGGAACCATTAATTGATAGCAGACATTTACTAATGAATTTCTTGTTACCTGTACTTTTTATATGAGATTGTTTTGCGCCATCTGCTATGTACTCATCTCTCATAAAAATATTACTGTATATCAGAGTGTAGAGATTTTGAACCAGTCCTTTAAGTATTTTCTAAATCTAACTCATAATACCATTACCTGATGGTTACCCGATGGCATGCTTGTAAAAAATGTAAATGGTTATGCATTATTTACAGTGGGTAAAATTAGGATATTTTTCGAGAATATTTGATAATATGCCATTGTGGATAAAATAATCTAACATTTCTTGAACATTTCTGAGTTGTGGGCACCTCTGTTGAAGTGATTTAATGCTCCGTAAATAGAATCATTGATTAGTTGCTGTATCAAGATGAAACAAAATGGAAGAGACTAATGAAATATTCTTGTTCAGCTGTTAATACCACGTCTTCAAGAGATTAAATGCATTCTTGAAGGCTAGTTTTACTAATGCATTGTCCTCAGGAAGATTACTGACATACACCCTTGTTGCATGAACCGCTGCTTTGTTACTTGAGGGACCCCTAAAGTCAAGCTGGTTTGGCTGTAACATCATTGCCGCCTTTGAGTGAATACTTCTGACACCAGTTTTAGGAATGAGGTGACGAAGAGTATTGCAGTGGGTTTAATTCCTCTATCTTTCTTGTTTATGAGCACAAATCAATGCACCTAAAGATGAAATGTTTAATTTTGTCAGGAGTCAGGTCAGGTAAGGAGTGTTAACGAACTGTGACAGGAGTGTATCTGCTTCTTCCCGAGAACATAACAGCCAAATTAATGACTAATGACATTATCATCTAAGTGAAATTAAGTTACTTAATATTTAACCTCCCTCCCTCCATCTACGTTCTTCTCTCTCTATTTCTCTCCATCACCGATTTAGATATGCACAAATTTTGCATGTAAAATGATAATGGTTGTGAGGCAGCAGACTATAGCAGCGTAGCTACTGAGAGGCGCACTGGTCACGTCAAGCATTTTATATCTAGCTCGTCACACTAACCCCGTCCATCCTATTTCTTAAGTGTTAAGCTACCTAAAAATGTTTGATCTTTAATCTCTCTCATCAGTGTCAGGAAAAAAAAGATTACCCATACCACCAATACGATGACATTCATCTTTGCAAATATACAGGGTAGATCTAGAGCCAGCAACGAACAACTAAATGCCTTTCATCCGTGGACTGCTTACAGAGTCAAACACAATGTTCGTGGTAGTCACAGAGACCCACATAAAGGATCACTTGGACAATGAAATACAGATCCCGGGTTATAAACTATACAGATGCCACAGAGTGAACAGGCAAAAGGGAGGGGTTGGCCTGTACCTCACAGAGTCACTGATATGCTCAGAACTACTAAACGCTTCGAATGATGTAGTTGAAGGTTTGGTAGTAAAGATCGAGAACCAAAACTTGGTCATTGTGGTTGTATACAACGTCCCAACAATTCCAGGAACAGCTATCGAAAATAGACCACTGTCTGGAAAATCTTCCAGCTCCTGTCCCAAACATCTTCCTCCTGGAGGATTTCAACCTAAGTCACCTAAAACTGAAGGAATGTTGCAAACAATGTGGTAGCAGAGATAACACCAGGAGGCAGTTCAGATGAAAACTCACACACACACACAAGCTTTTAAATCTCTGCACCAAATTCACCTTAAACCAGAAAATAATAGTGCCTACAAGATTGTAGAATACATTGAACCTCATCTTCACTAACAATGATGATCTGAAACGAAATACTACCATATCAAAAACAATATACTCAGTTCACAACATAATAGAGGTTCAGAAATGTATACATGGAGCCCCAGACCAACAAAATGTAATCAGCCACGAGGGAACCTTCACCAAATTCAACTTCAGTAACAAACACATAATCTGGGACCAAGTCAACCAGGTCCTAAATTATATAAACTGGGAAGATATCCTAAGCAACACAGATCCAAACCTATATCTAGAACAAATTAACTCTGTGGCACTCGAGGTACGCTCAAGGCAAATTCCTTTAAGGAAGATGAAGAGAAGATGTAAAGTAGAAAGAGAAAGGCGCTCACTATACAGGCGAAGGCAAAGAATAACAGAGCAGTTAAAAGAGCCAATGTATCAATAATACGAAGGGAGACATTGGTCAGAGAAATAGCTAACCATGAACTAAAGGTAAAGGAATCTTACAGGAGTTAAGAAATGCGGGAAGAACTAAAAGCCATAAATGAAATAGAAAGAAACCCAAAATATATTTTTTATGCCAAATCTAAGTCAAGAACAACACCCAGTATTGGGCCCCTACTTAGGTGAGATGATTCCTACCCAGATGACAGCAAGGAAATGAGTGAGCTACTCAAGTCCAAGTATGACTCGCTTTTTAGTGAGCCACTAACCAGACTGAGAGTCGAAGACCTAAATGAATTTTTTTATGGGCGAAACATAGAATTTAGGAGACTCAAACCTATTTGATATTATCCTGAAGCCAAATGATTTTGAAAAGGCGATAAACGACATGCCCATGCAGAGCCACCCTTAAGCCAATTGGACTGATTGCTACCAATTTTGTCCCATGCCTAAGGAACCCCGCACTACAGTGTAAACTTTTTTTTTTATATTTTATTTAAAAAAAACACACAGTGGTACATTAAACAACAAAACATTGCAAAGCTGTGCGATACTTTAACATTACATAATGGCAAAGATTTTTTTTTTTTTTTTATTAACACATCGGCCGATTCCCACCAAGGCAGGGTGGCCCGAAAAAGAAAAACTTTCATCATCATTCACTCCATCACTGTCTTGCCAGAGGGGTGCTTTACACTACAGTTATAAAACTGCAACATTAACACCCCTCCTTCAGAGTGCCGGCACTGTACTTCCCATCTCCAGAACTCACAACCAGCCTGCCGGTTTCCCTGAATCCCTTCATAAATGTTACTTTGCTCACACTCCAACAGCACGTCAAGTATTAAAAACCATATGCCTCCATTCACTCCTATCAAATACGCTCACACATGCTTGCTGGAAGTCCAAGCCCTCGACACAAAACTTCCTTTACCCCCTCCCTCCAACCTTTCCTAGGCCGACCCCTACCCCGCCTTCCCTCCACTACAGATTTATACACTCTCGAAGTCACTCTGTCTCGTTCCATTCTCTCTACATGTCCAAACCACCTCAACAACCCCTCCTCAGCTCTCTGGACAATCGTTTTGGTAATCCCGCACCTCCTCCTAATTTCCAAACTCCGAATTCTCTGCATTATATTCACACCACACATTGACCTCAGACATGACATCTCCACTGCCTCTAGCCTTCTCCTCGTTGCAACATTCATCACCCATGCTTCACATCTATATAAGAGCGTTGGTATAACTATACTCTCATACATTCCCTCTTTACTTCCATGGACAAGGTTCTTTGTCTCCACAGACTCCGGAAGTGCTCCACTCACCCTTTTCCCCTCATCAATTCTATGATTCACCTCATCCTTCATAGACCCATCCGCCGACATGTCCACTCCCAAATATCTGAATACATTCACCTCCTCCATACTCTCTCCTCCAATCTGATATCCAATCTTTCGTCACCTATTCTTTTTGTTATCCTCATCACCTTACTCTTTCCTATATTCACTTTCAATTTTCTTCTTTTACACACCCTACCAAATTCATCCACCAACCTCTGCAACTTCTCTTCAGAATCTCCCAAAAGCACAGTGTCATCAGCAAAAAGCAACTGTGACAACTCCCACTTTGTATTTGCTTCTTTATCTTTTAGCCCAACACCTCTTGCCAAGACCCTCGCATTCACTTCTCTTACAACCCCATCTATAAATATATTGAACAACCATGGTGACATCACACATCCTTGTCTAAGGCCCACTTTTACTGGGAAATAGTCCCTTCCTCCTACACACTCTAACCTGAGCCTCACTATCCTCATAAAAACTCTTCACTGCTTTCAGTAACCTTCCTCCTATTCCATACACCTGCAACATCTGCCACATTGCCCCCCTATCTACCCTATCATACGCCTTTTCCAAATCCATAAATGCCACAAAAACATCTTTACCCTTATCCAAATACTGTTCACCTATATGTTTCACTGTAAACACTTGGTCTACACACCCCCTACCTTTCCTAAAGCCCCCTTGTTCATCTGCTATCCTGCTTTCTGTCTTACTCTTAATTCTTTCAATAATAACTCTACCATACACTTTACCAGGTACACCCAACAGACTTATTCCCCTATAATTTTGCACTCTCTTTTGTCCCCTTTGCCTTTATACAAAGGAACAATACACGCTCTCTGCCAATCCCTAGGTACCTTACCCTCTTCCATACATTTATTAAATAATAGCACCAACCACTCCAAAACTATATCCCCACCTGCTTTTAACATTTCTATCTTTATCCCATCAATCCCAGCTGCCTTACCCCTTTCATTCTACCCACTGCCTCACGAACTTCCCCTACACCCACAACTGGCTCTTCCACACTCCTACAAGATGTTATTCCTCCTTGCCCTACACACGAAATCACAGCTTCCCTGTCTTCATCAACATTTAACAACTCCTCAAAATATTCTCTCCATCTTCCCGATACCTCTAACTCTCCATTTAATAACTCTCCTCTCCTATTTTTAACTGTCAAATCCATTTGTTCTCTAGGCTTCCTCAACTTATTAATCTCATTCCAAAACTTTTT
>WNWK01037879.1:0-18232 GCA_009830355.1 Cherax destructor | reverse complement strand
AATATTTGGCCACATTTTTGGGGCAGGCTTTTTGAAATTTTACTTTTGAAATACTTTTGGCAGGTTGATGGTATTCTGATGGGAATCGGGTATGCACCACATTGTTGTAGGAGGTCATGAATTTACACATGTATAAGTGTAGTTAGTATTAATGCAACTTATAAAATTAAAAGTAATAGATGTTAATTGTGTTGGTATTCATTTTTGCATAATTGTGTGTATAGGGGTTTGTTGTGGCTATGAAAGCAAAAAATAGAGGCTTAGGTGTGAATTTATTAGGATACTTTTGTTAAAAGTAACCTCATGCACATAGAGCTTACAGTTTATAAGGTTAATGCAAATTGTTAGGTTGGGGGGGGGATCCCTTATTGGGAATTTGTGGCATATGTAGGATGCAGGTCCTTAATGCTTTGTAAGGATGATTCATATCTGTTTATGGTAAAAATATTACTAGGAATTTATATCGGTGTCGGGTCTCGGCACTGGGTGTACCTTTAGTTATATGTTAATTTTATCACCTTGCACGCAGTTCGTATTGAGCTGTTGTTTGTGACATAGCGTTTATTTCCATTGATGTTGGCAAGGTTACTCACTGTTAATGTTCTTTGCGTTTATACACCTTTGATTGTTTTGAGTTTGTATATGTATTACAGTACCGAAAACCTAATAAAATGAAAAAATTTTTTTATCCTACCTATCTTCGTGTCATCGGCGAATTTGCTCATATCACTAGTAATTCCTCATCAAGGTCATTGATATATATTATAAACAACAACGGACCTAAGACTGATCCCTGTGGAACACCACTTGTTACAGATCCCCACTCGGATTTAACCCCATTTATGCACACTCTCTGCTTCCTATTGGTGAGCCATGACTCGATCCATGACAGCATTTTTTCCCCAATGCCATGAGCTGCCACTTTCTTTAACAGTATCTGGTGCGGTACTCTATCAAAAGCCTTACTAAAATCTAAATAAACAATATCAAATTCTTTATCGGATCAACAGCCTCAAAAGCTTTACTAAAAAGGTTAATAAATTAAATAGGCGGGAACGGCCCTCGTGAATCCATGCTGAGTATCATTAATCAAATTATGGTTATCTAAATGGCTTGTAATAATATCAGCTATAATTGACTCTAGTAATTTGCCTACAATTGAGATCAGGCTTATTGGGCGGTAATTTGACGGTAGTGACTTGTCCCCTGCTTTAAAAATAGGAATTACATTAGCCATCTTCCACATATCAGACACTACACTTTATAACAAGTCACGTTGTTATAAAGCACCCAGATGTTAGTACATAGCACCAAAGAGATATAATATTAGATGCTCACGTGAAGGCAATAGTGAGGTCAGTTCCTAGGCCTGCCACTGTCCCCTCACCTCACCAAAACACTTAAATATCACTGATTTCGCTTCTATGGAGGAGGCTACAAGTACTTCTGACAGTTTGGGAGACACACAGATGATGATCAAACTAAATGCAAATTATGTGATCAGGCATATGGTCACTTTCTTGAACACTATGTGCTTAATTGTCCACTTATTGAGGAATATAGAGATAGACAGTATAATAACCTATGTGACATGTCAAGATATCTTATTCATGAAATAAGATACCAGTTATACTAAGAAAATTTCCTAAATTTGCTTGTAACAGATAAGTGAAATGTAGATATAAATCCAAATGTACAATTGTTAACCTTTTGGGGCCTAGTTCCTAGGCCTTTTGTGTATCCATATGCTCTTGCGCTACCGTCCACAGGATGGATATGGCGGTGCACAATAAACTAGCCACTTCGGTGGCAAAATCTAAAATATCTATGGAGGAGTTGGCTTACATGAACTGTGTTGTAGGTAGTTCTATGTCACTGAACAGTTTTCTTCTTCACCAACCCTCGTAGTTAAATAATATTAAGAAAGTTTGTGGAGCACACTGACATATCCTGCCTCCTCTCTCTCTTATCCTTTTAACAACATTTTAATTTCATCTCCATAGATTTCTTATTGTACCCTCTGAATCCATTATTTCAGAGGATGTGGAAAAATTATATGAAATATTCATTTTGTTTATAAATTTAAACACTAGCAATGTTACATGAATTAGTTTGGGTAAGGAAGAATACCTATTAATTTCAATGGCTAATGAGGGACAAATTATTGGAGTGGTGGTCACAGTAATTTCAGCAGGTGCAATGTGCGCCTTTTGTAAAGGCCAGTTAACTTTATTTACCAACCAACTCGGTTCCGTGAACCATGATACAGTATTCACAAATTTATCTTAAGTCAAGATTCGTGACAAGAAATCAGGTGGATTCTCGTCACCAGGTATATGATTAAATGTTAATAAATGTTGACCCAAACTCTTATATTTCTCTTCCATTTGATTAATTTCAGTGACTGTTTTGAAAGTACACAATCTTACTGTTACCATTATGAAGACCATATCAGTGTAGCTAATATTTATCTTCTGCAATTTATCGCTCACAGAATTTGTGAATTTGACACCTATGTTAATGGCTGATAATTCCAACTGAGGCAATGTACGTGCTTTAATTGGAGCCACTTTAGCCTTAGACAAGACAAGAGAAATATAATTATTACATTGAATATAAGCGACTGCTCCATAAGCCAATTTTGAAGCATCGCAAAAAATGTGTAATATATTATCACCATATTGTTGCTACATTACTTGGGAATTTCAACAGCGGTAACTTTATATAATCAACTATTACAAAAAAATAACTCATTTGTAATAAACTGACTGTTCGGGATAACAATAAAATCTCATATTTCAGATATTTATATATATTATTATTAATATAAAAACATAATCTTTATAACATAATCTGTGTAAAATCACTCTTTATACACATTTTATAACAATTTAAAACTTAGTAAAAATATCACAAGTAAAACAATCATAATAATTAAGTGCAGTGTCAGACGTCGGTGCACCATCGTGTCACAAGACACCACCACACCTCTAGTCATGACACTCATTCTCTTCCCGTGTCCTCAGACACACTTGTCTCTGTGTTACACAACACTCATTCGCTTGTGTCACACGACACCTTCTCTGTGCCACATGGCACGCCCCCTGTGTCACGACTCCGTCTCTAGGGAACCCTTTGCACCGCGTCATCTGTCACCAACACAAAATCACACGACTATCACTTGTAGTGCCACCAGATGTCACTACACCCTGATGAGTCCTGACACCACATCTTAACAGTGTCACACAAGACACCACATCTTAACAGTGTCACACAAGACACCACATCTTAACAGTGTCACACAAGACACCACATCTTAACAGTGTCACACAAGACACCACATCTTAACAGTGTCACACAAGACACCACATCTTAACAGTGTCACACAAGACACACATCTTAACAGTGTCACACAAGACACCACATCTTAACAGTGTCACACAAGACACCACATCTTAACAGTGTCACACAAGACACCACATCTTAACAGTGTCACACAAGACACCACATCTTAACAGTGTCACACAAGACACCACATCTTAACAGTGTCACACAAGACACCACATCTTAACAGTGTCACACAAGACACCACATCTTAACAGTGTCACACAAGACACCACATCTTAACAGTGTCACACAAGACACCACATCTTAACAGTGTCACACAAGACACCACATCTTAACAGTGTCACACAAGACACCACATCTTAACAGTGTCACACAAGACACCACATCTTAACAGTGTCACACAAGACACCACATCTTAACAGTGTCACACAAGACACCACATCTTAACAATGTCACACAAGACACCACATCTTAACAGTGTCACACAAGACACCACATCTCAGGTACATATTTTCAGGTACAATAGTCCAGGTGCAAAATTCTCAGGTACAACAGTCTATTTTCACGTACATAGTCTCAGGTACAGTCTGGTGAATAACACAGTAGCTAAGGCCGTCATCAGCATCAAGAATCACTCAAGGTCTCTCAAGGTAGCACTCTGCAGTAGTGTATGGGAGAGTCTACTGTGCAGTAGTGTATGTGAGAGTCTACTCTGCAGTAGTGTATGTGAGAGTCTACTCTGCAGTAGTGTATGGGAGAGTCTACTCTGCAGTAGTGTATGGGAGAGTCTACTCTGCAGTAGTGTATGGGAGAGTCTACTCTGCAGTAGTGTATGGGAGTCTACTCTGCAGTAGTGTATGGGAGAGTCTACTCTGCAGTAGTGTATGGGAGAGTCTACTCTGCAGTAGTGTATGGGAGAGTCTACTCTGCAGTAGTGTATGGGAGAGTCTACTCTGCAGTAGTGTATGGGAGAGTCTACTCTGCAGTAGTGTATGGGAGAGTCTACTCTGCAGTAGTGTATGGGAGAGTCTGGTTGACACTCTCCACAGGAGAGTCTGGTTGACACTCTCCACAGGAGAGTCTGGTTGACACTCTCCACAGGAGAGTCTGGTTGACACTCCACAGGAGAGTCTGGTTGACACTCTCCACAGGAGAGTCTGGTTGACACTCTCCACAGGAGAGTCTGGTTGACACTCTCCACAGGAGTCTGGTTGACACTCCACGGGAGAGTCTGGTTGACACTCTCCACGGGAGAGTCTGGTTGACACTCTCCACGGAGAGTCTGGTTGACACCTCCACGGGAGAGTCTGGCTGACACTCTCCACGGGAGAGTCTGGTTGACACTCTCCACGGGAGAGTCTGGCTGACACTCTCCACGGGAGAGTCTGGTTGACACTCTCCACGGGAGAGTCTGGTTGACACTCTCCACGGGAGTCTGGTGACACTCTCCACGGAGAGTCTGGTTGACACTCTCCACGGAAGAGTCTGGCTTGACACTCTCCACGGAGAGTTGACACTCTCACGGAGGTCTGGACACCTCCACGGGAGAGTCTGGCTGACACTCCACGGAGATCTGGCTGACACTCCACGGGAGAGTCTGGTTGACACTCTCCACGGGAGAGTCTGGTTGACACTCTCCACGGGAGAGTCTGGTTGACACTCTCCACGGGAGAGTCTGGTTGACACTCTCCACGGGAGAGTCTGGTTGACACTCTCCACGGGAGAGTCTGGTGACACTCTCCACGGGAGAGTCTGGTTGACACTCTCCACGGGAGAGTCTGGTTGACACTCTCCACGGGAGTCTGGTTGACACTCTCCACGGGAGAGTCTGGTTGACACTCTCCACGGGAGAGTCTGGTTGACACTCTCCACGGGAGAGTCTGGTTGACACTCTCCACGGGAGAGTCGGGGGGGGGGGGGGGGGGGGGGGGGGGGGGGGGGGGGGGGGGGGGGGGGGGGGGGGGGGGGGGGGGGGGGGGGGGGGGGGGGGGGGGGAAAAAAAAAAAAAAAAAAAAAAAAAAAAAAAAAAAAAAAAAAAAAAAAAAAAAAAAAAAAAAAAAAAAAAAAAAAAAAAAAAAAAAAAAAAAAGTGGACACTTCAGAGTGTGACACCTCAGAGGTGTGACCCAGAGGGTTACTCCAGGGAGTCTGTGCTCGAGTCTCTCAGAGAGTTGGTGCCTCTCAGGGGCACTCTCCAGAGTGTATGGGAGAGTCTACTTCAGAGTGTATGAGAGTCTACTCAGAGGTGGTTACTCAGAGTGATGGAGTCTACATCTCCAGGAGTCTGGATCCCCCAGGAGCTCCTCAGGGCGTCACTCCAGAGTGTAGAGATCTACCTTAGGAGAGTCTACCCCAGGAGTCTGGACTACGAGTTGTACGGAGATCGTGACCCGAGTCGTGACACTCCGAGGTCTGTGACCCACGGAGAGTTGTGACACCTCGAGAGTCGTTGAACTCACGGAGAGTCTGTTGCACTCTCACGGAGAGTCTGTTCCTCCAGAGTTGGGACATCCACGAGAGTTGGTGACACCTCCAGGAGGTGGTACCTCTCACGGAGAGTCTACCTCACGGAGAGTTGTTGACACTCAGGGAGAGTCTGCACTACGGGAGTCTGTTGCACTTCACGGAGAGTCGTGCACCTCAGGAGAGTCTGGTGACACCTCAGGAGAGTCTTGACCCTCCACGGTCTGGTTACATCCACGGAGAGTCTGGTGACACCTCCACGGAGAGTCTGTTGACACTCTCCACGGAGAGTCTGGTTGACACTCTCCACGGAGAGTCTGGTTGACACTCTCCACGGGAGTCTGGTTGACACTCTCCACGGGAGAGTTGGTTGACACTCTCCACGGAGAGTCTGGTTGACACTCTCCACGGGAGAGTCTGGTGACACTCTCCACGGGAGGTCTGGTTGACACTCTCCACGGGAGAGTCTGGTTGACACTCTCCACGGGAGAGTCTGGCTGACACTCTCCACGGGAGAGTCTGGTTGACACTCTCCACGGGAGAGTCTGGTTGACACCTCCACGGGAGAGTCTGGTTGACACTCTCCACGGGAGAGTCTGGTTGACACTCTCCACGGGAGAGTCTGGTTGACACTCTCCACGGGAGAGTCTGGTTGACACTCTCCACGGGAGAGTCTGGTTGACACTCTCCACGGGAGAGTCTGGTTGACACTCTCCACGGGAGAGTCTGGGTGACACTCTCCACGGGAGAGTCTGGCTGACACTCTCCACGGGAGAGTCTGGCTGACACTCTCCACGGAGAGTCTGGTTGACACTCCCCAGGGGAGAGTCTGGTTGACACTCTCCACGGGAGAGTCTGTTGACACCTCCACGGGAGAGTCTGGTTGACACTCTCCACGGGAGAGTCTGGTTGACACTCTCCACGGGAGAGTCTGGTTGACACTCTCCACGGGAGAGTCTGGTTGACACTCTCCACGGGAGAGTCTGGTTGACACTCTCCACGGGAGAGTCTGGTTGACACTCTCCACGGGAGAGTCTGGCTGACACTCCACGGAGAGTCTGGCTGACACTCTCCACGGGAGAGTCTGGCTGACACTCTCCACGGGAGAGTCTGGTTGACACTCTCCACGGGAGAGTCTGGTTGACACTCTCCACGGGAGAGTCTGGTTGACACTCTCCACGGGAGAGTCTGGTTGACACTCCACGGGAGAGTCTGGTTGACACTCTCCACGGGAGAGTCTGGTTGACACTCTCCACGGGAGAGTCTGGTTGACACTCTCCACGGGAGAGTCTGGTTGACACTCTCCACGGAGAGTCTGGTTGACACTCTCCACGGAGAGTCTGGTTGACACTCTCCACGGGAGAGTCTGGTTGACACTCTCCACGGGAGAGTCTGGTTGACACTCTCCACGGGAGAGTCTGGCTGACACTCTCCACGGAGAGTCTGGTTGACACTCTCCACGGGAGAGTCTGGTTGACACTCTCCACGGGAGAGTCTGGCTGACACTCTCCACGGGAGAGTCTGGTTGACACCTCCACGGGAGAGTCTGGTTGACACTCCACGGGAGAGTCTGGTTGACACTCTCCACGGAGAGTCTGGTTGACACTCTCCACGGGAGAGTCTGGTTGACACTCTCCACGGGAGAGTCTGGTTGACACTCTCCACGGGAGAGTCTGGTTGACACTCTCCACGGGAGAGTCTGGTTGACACTCTCCACGGGAGAGTCTGGTTGACACTCTCCACGGGAGAGTCTGGTTGACACTCTCCACGGGAGAGTCTGGTTGACACTCTCCACGGGAGAGTCTGGTTGACACTCTCCACGGGAGAGTCTGGTTGACACTCTCCACGGGAGAGTCTGGTGACACTCTCCACGGAGAGTCTGGCTGACACTCTCCACGGGAGAGTCTGGTTGACACTCTCCACGGGAGAGTCTGGCTGACACTCTCCACGGGAGAGTCTGGTTGACACCTCCACGGAGAGTCTGGTTGACACTCTCCACGGGAGAGTCTGGTTGACACTCTCCACGGGAGAGTCTGGTTGACACTCTCCACGGGAGAGACTGGTTGACACTGTCGGTCCAGCCGGCTCGGCAGTCCAGCATCACGTTTGATGACGTCACCAGTGATCGCCGGCCGGCAGGTAAACTACCTAACAGCCATGTTAGATAGGGGGCCGTAACTTCACCTATTAATTCTTCCCACATTTTAATAAATTCATTATGTAGAGTTTCATCCCAAACACATTTAAGTCTCCATGCTTTTTGTATTAACAATTTCCCTCTTTTTGGAAGGGGGTGACACTAAGCCTAGTGGATCGAAGCCTTGGGAAACTTCAGCAAGATTTTTAATACATTTATTAGACATAACACAGTTATTAGATCATAAAAATAACTTAGTTATTATTAGAGTGAGGAAGCTTACCATATACATGTATTACATGGCCTCCTGCTGTTTTTAGAAGACTGACACCACATTTCCTTATCATACCCTTTACAAATGTACCATAATAATCACTCTATCAAAAGACTCAACGGCCCCACCTAGTCACCATCTATACCAGAGGGTGAAAGCCTGTCAGTAGCTTCACTAAGCCCTATTGTAGAGATTTTCTGTGGGAGCTTATCCATAATAACTGCGTTGATACGTTTCATCTCATTGCCCAGGGCGACATTTACATACACAGTATCGTACAACTGGGCCCTTTTATCTGACAGAAAATCAAATAAATTTAAATTTGTAGGATCCCCCATTTGCACTTTAATACCATTAAGGCAACTACGTTTTCTGAAAGTACGTTGTGATCCTTGGTCCAGTAATGCAGTTATATTCTTTTCTGCAGAATGGCGACTGGACTGAGGAGGAGAGTAAACACTGTGTGTGTTGAGTTTCTACGTGGTGCTGTTTACCCCACGAATGCGGCTGTGATACTGCCGGCTGTTCTGCGAGACACATTTGGTCTGGATAACCAGGAAATTCATGGAATAACATTAAATGGCTCCACACGTATCTTCGTGAAGATGGTGACACAGGAGGCATACGACCATGTAGTGGAGAAATACCAGACATCCCAGTACTGGTAAATTCATGTTTGGAGGTGAAATTAAGGGATGTGTCCAAGTATTACTCTTGGGTTAAACTTAGAAACGTTCCATTTGAATGTACTGACTTTGATATCAGGCAAGTTTTCCAAGATTATGGCATCATACACGCAATGTCAGTGGGCAGGTGGACTGAGGGTCCCTATGAGGGCCTGTTAGAGGGCTCATACACCTTAAAAATGACGATCCGGACACCCATCCCATCCTATGTCGTCTGCCCGAATTTAAAACGCAGGTGTATGTGACATATGCGGGACAAAGGCAAACCTGCAGGATTTGTGGTTCGTATGAACATATGGCTGCAGCTTGTCCGAAACGACGATTTCAACAACCACGCAGACGGGATGTGGTGGAAGTGCTGGCTGAGGAGATAAGTAAGAGTGTGGATGTGGTGGAAAGCTGACTGGGAGTTAAGTAAGAGAGTGGAGGATGAGGTGGTGGCTCTACGGGGCGTGGAGAGAGGCGTACTCACTTTGCCTATAGAGACGCAGGGGCCTGCATGTGTGGGGTCACAGGATCAGGACGTGTCATTGGATATTGGACAGGAGTTGCCTGTACTGATGTGTCAAAGGGACTGCTGGACAGTCCCCAGGACGAGGAGTCTGTGGGTGATGGTAATGGTGTTACTGTTGAACAAGATTTAGCAGGTCTTGTTGGTACATTGGGAGACAGTCCGGGCAGGATGGTTTGGTGGTGGGAGAGGTTAGGTATCCGGCACGAAGAGGAGAGGATAACTGCATGGAAGGACTGGGGAGACAAGAAAGAGGTCAGTGGGGGGTCTGACAGCGACGACGCCCTGGCCCAAAAAGCAAGCAAAAAGCCATGGGTGGATGTGGGACGCAGGGTAATGAAGGAGCCAAGGGCTGGATGAGGTGGAGGGGACAGAGGGTTAAAGGGGCCCAAAGGAATGATCAAGGCCCAAAGGTCCAAAGGTAGCCCCTCAATTATTCCGGTGTTTAACTTTAATTAAATCCGGGCCGAGGGGAGGGGGGAGGGGACCTGAGACGATATCTGTGGATGTTTTTTTACAAGAGCAAATTATAGGGAGGTAGAGACTTGGTTGAAAGGTTAATGTGTATGCATTTTCCTAGATTCAAGGGTGACAGAGCAGAAAGAACCGCCCATTTAGGTTGATGAAATGGGAGGAGGGGGTGGGGGAGGTTTTGGGAGGGTGGATGGGGTATGGGGAGAGGTAAGGGTTGTTTCATAGGGGTGTACATGCCTGCTGATAGTACTAGGAGGGTAAAAGAAGATTTTGTAGGTTTTTTGGTTTGCATATGGGAGGATTACTGGCGGTAACTATCTGGGTGGGGATTAATAGTGTCATAAAAGAAAGAGGGGAAAACCGAGGGGGGGGGATGTGTGTTGGGTGTACAAAAACGTTCTGGGTAAGTGGGATGGTAGATGCAGTGGGGAGGTGGATGGCAGGTGGAACACACCTTTATTAGAAGGGAGGCAACGGTTAGAGGGGTTTATGTTCACGGGGAACGCGGTGGTGGGGAGGGTACAAACATTAGATGGGTTTTTCAGATCATAGGGGAGTATTAGTGGATGTAGGATGGGGGGGAATGGAAGGGGTACGAGGGTTACTGGAAACTGAATGTGCGATTATTAGATGGGGGTGGATATACAGGTTTTGGTGAGTGGTGGGACACTGTGGGCTAGTGGAAAACGAGGAGAATATAGTGGAATGGTGGGAAGAGGTAAACCGGAGTATAAGGAATATTATGGTGAGGGGCAGAGGGAAAGCAGGTGGAGGTACGGGCAAAAGTATCTTGAGGGCAGCTGAATAGTTGTTACGAAGGGGGAGGGAAATACCTAGAAAATAGGGTTTACGAGACTTGCGAGAGGCAGAATGAGAGGTTTGATGCTATAAGGTTGCGGGGAGGAATGGATGATGTTTATGGGGTGACGGGCCAATCCATGTCTTGGGGAATTTTAGAAAAGGCAGAGGGCAGACTGTGGGGTTGGAGGTGGGGAATGAGGTGATGGGTATGTGGAAGGGGCTGGACACAACAGAGGCGATGAGCCAGACAAGGGGGTTTGAGGTCATCTGCAAAAGGGAGAGGGGGAGGGAGGGGGATCTTGGTGGAGAGTATTTCACAGGGAATGGGGAGGGGGAAAATAGAAGGGATGGGGGGTGATTACTGAGGATGAGGTGGATGGAGGCAGGGTAGAGCAGAAAGAAAACGCCGGGTATAGATGGTATTCCCAATGATTTCTATTTGGTGAATTGGGAAGGGAAAAGGAATGATGGTCCGTTTGTTCAATAGGATGAAAGGGCCAATATGAAGTACGCAGACACAGGGGGGTAGTGTTAGTTAAAAGGGTGAGGGTGGGGTGACAACGGGATTATAGAGCACTTCGATGATGTGTGCTGACTATAAAATTTTGCAAAGGTGTTGGGTAAAGAATGAAAAGTGGCACATGGTGCATTGAGCAGGGGGAGTATGGAACCCAGGGCCAATGAATAATGGGCATGGAGGATCAGGAGTTTATAGAGGGAAAAAGGGAGGGGGAGGTGGGCCTGGACTGAGAGGGCGATAAGGAGAATAGATATGTTATGGGAGATTATGCGAAGCAGGTATGGAGAGGAAATAGAGGTTGGGGAAACGTTGTATGCGGACGCTGTGTGAGAGTGCAAATAATGGACGATAGGAAGAAAAGGATGAAAGGGTTTAAAGGGGTGCCCGGTCGCAAATCCTGTTTATGTCTAAAACCCTTTATAGCCTGTTGGAAGGGGGGCGGAGGGGTGAGGGAAAGGATGTGCCACTGGTATGTTATGTAGATGACACAACTGTCTTGGTGGAGGAAAGGGCATAATGGGGGATTATAATATTTTGGGAAAGGGCAGGTATGTCAGTCAATGGGGCCAAGTCTAAGTTGTTGGAGGTAGGTAATTGGGTGGGAGGGGTCGGCATGGGTGGCCGGGAGAGCGGTTAAAGATTTGTGGGATTGTTTATATGAATGACACTCAGAGGCTAGGAGAGTTAATTTTGTTAGGGGCGGGTGGGAGGGGGCTATGCTTAGGATGGGGGATGGAGGCCCGGGATCATTTGCAGCAGCGGGATTTCGTGAATACGATTGTGATATAGATTTGGGCATAATGCAGCAGTATTCCCGGAGATGGAGGATGTGAGGATTTGGAAAAAAGGTTTTACTGATGTATGGGGTTATGGTAAACATTGGTTATGAAGGGAAATGGGATGCAAAGGGTGAGGTTAGGGATGGGTTGATATCAAAGACACGAGAGTGAGGTGCATGTATGTGAAAATGTTATGTAGGACAGGTGGGGAGAGGGGGTAAGGTCAGGGGATGAAAGACCTGCAAAGGTGGTGGAAGGAAGGAATTGAAGCAATGTAGGATTCGGGGTTATTAAACAGTGAGGGAACCTGGGAGGGAGGGCAAGTGTATTGGGGAAGGTAGGGAGGCAAGGGAAGTAATAGTGGGGGGCAGAGATCCGGGAAACTGGGAGGATATGGGGGTTGACTAAGATGAAATTGAGGGCGAAGGAAGGAGGGATCAGGCTTGCATGGAGTGGTAGCTTCAAAGGCTATATGTTTAAGATGGGATTGGAGGGCCCCATGTGGCAGGGGGAATGGAGGAAACAGCTTATCATGCCATTTACTTCGGGTTTAAACTGTAAGGGTGTGGATGGGATATTCCAGTTGGGAGGGGGGATAAAAAATTAGGGTTTTAGTTTGGTTTTTGGGGGGGGGGTGGGGGGGGGGGGGTTTTTTTGGGGTTTTTTCCCCTGGGGGGTGGGGGTGCGGGGGGGTGGATTAGGGCCAAGGGGGGGATTAGACAAGAGGTGAGGGATTCTCTTAAATGGGGTTGTCTCAGGTGGAAGAAGTGGTGAATGAAAGGGTAGATAGGGTATGTTTGGTTGAGAAAGATGGTTAGAAGGTGGGGAGGTTTTGAGGTGACGGGTGACTCAGGATGTATGTCACTGGGGACGCATGACGTTTTTGTGGATGGTGGGGTGCATAGAGGTGGGTAGCGAAAGAATGAGAGAGGGTGGAGACGGGGGTGACTGGATAGGGGTATCATTTTCTTTATCATGCTTTATTCACTTTTGTTCATATACTTCAAGGGGTGAATTAAAGGGGGCTTACCTAGAGGCAATGATGAGGATATGAAGAAGATAATGTACGTGTATGGGGATAAGGATTGATTAACCTTATTTTGTGTTAAAAATGTATGAAAGTCATGAGCGAGGTGAAAGCCATGGCTATAATTACCAGAGAAGTTGAGTTCAGTGTCCACATAGTTTTGGTGTGGAAATCTGTAGATTAAAGAGCAGATAGTAATGTAGTACATAGTTCCATGGTGTTTTGGAGCAAGTATTTTAGCCTGTTGCATCAGGTGATAGAAAATAGTTATGTATATCTAAAGTCTGGTGATGATGATGTTGGCGTCTTGATCTAGGGAATTGGATCTGTGCTCCAGTTCCCTGAATTGAGCCTGAATACCTTCCATCTCCCCCCACAGGCGCTGTATAATCCCTACAGGTTTTGCGCTCCCTCATGATAAAAAAAGATCAGCTCACAGTGACCGAGACACATCTAGCTTTGCGTATCAAGACAAAGGAGTTTCTTTTGTCTATTCTGTAACAGTGCATTTTGCTCTGTTTTAATTATTCTCCTCTGTTATCTATAGTTCTCATGTACTCTGTCCTTACCTCCTCATCCATAATCCTCTCCCGCCAGACACCAACATTACTTCTCCACCTCTTCTCTCTCCCTCTATTTTCTCACAATGTTAAAGTGGGTGAGTCAAAGGTTTATACTGGTAATCAAGGTTGATTTATCTCACGCGATTTTCAGCTTTTTGATGTGAGTGCAGACGAGACCCCTGACGTCTAATTGCTTCAGACATGTCTCTGAATTTACAACACAACGAGGGAGATATTCTTCTTCAGAAACTTTCCCGTCATTGTAATTCGCTTTTTTTTCCAATGCAGGTCGCTGGCGAGGTACCTTTCCTCCTCTGTTGTCTAGGTTTTCTTATTTTCGAAGCTGCGTTTTTTGTTCCAGCATCAAAGGACCTCAGTTTGTCTCCTCAGGAAATGCACTGCAAAACTCCGTAGCTGATGGGATAGTGAAGTGGAAGTTGGAGAAGAATAAAATGAGGAGAGAGGGATGAAAAGATTAAACGAGAAAGAGGAAGAATAGTAAAAGGAGGGAGATGGGGAAGAACTAGAAGTTACAAATAAGGTTAAACTCCGATGACATACAAGCAAGGTATATTTAAGCAATATAGATTATTACTGTCAGATGTTAGTTTTGAAAGAATCATGTGCAGCTGTGTGGTCTAAGATTCATTGGTTTCTAAAACAAGAACTGAATTTGAAACTGATTTCTGATGTCAGAATATATTATATGAACCTGATTAAAATTATTTACAAGAAAATAGTAAAAATAATTAGGCATAAAAACTTCCTTTGAAGTCAATTTTCGAGAAAGAAAACATGTGAAGTATCATTCTTGCAAACAAGGGCTCTGTTTTCCTACCTGTGGAATTTCTAGTAATGAGCTCTCTAACAAACTAGACGGCATGCCATTAAATAAAATATAATATAATCTTTATTTGCAAAGTAAATTCTATTCGATTGGTGTGAAGTTAGGAAAACACAATAAGTAGGTAGGTATAGATTTGTCAGGAAACAGGACAAGTGTTTCCTGGGCGTGGGTCTTAGATGATGAACCGCAGCTGGAACGTTTGGTCATCGGACCGGAGAGAGGCCTTTCGCTGGCTTACCCGTCTACCCCCTTTTAAAAATGATGGTTATGATTATCATTTTATTACACAGTAAGTGACGTGCAAAGCCCACACCACGCACAGCACACAGAGTAAGACTAGGCCTAAGACCAGATTACAGAACAATGAAGTAATACTACGTTTTAAAGAATGAAAATATTTTTTTTTTATTTTTGCACATGGTTCGAGAAAACTTCAGGAATCTCTGTCACCAAAAGCCCAGTTTTGGATCCCCGCTCAGAAAATACTGTGAAAGAAGTCGAATATACTTTGGTCCATCTGTGTCAAGAATTACAAATATTGTTAAGAGATAAATATATAACGAACTCAAATGTCAGAGAACTGAATTTGAAAGCTTGTGTTGATCTATATTATGATATACATATAATTCTACACATTTATGGATCAACTTGCAATGAAAACAATGACTAATAGTTACAAGTCCTTCCGGTAGTTTAGCAGATACATAGACAATATCAAACCAAATGGAAAGAATGCAGTAAGCCTTTTGATCCCTCTCTTGAAGCCTGTGCTTAAATGTTCATTTATTGAGGAGTAAAGAGATAGTGCACCAACACGTATATGTCATTGTTTCCTAATAACGAAAATAAGGTACCAAAATATTGAACAAGTATCCTGAATTTGTTTTAACATGAATAACTACAAATTGTAGTTCATATATTCCCAAAAGCCTAGTTCCAATGAATTTTGAGTATCTAAATGATATTGCACTTTATTTCACATGATGAATATTAAGCGCACAATAAACTAACTAGCCGGTTCAGTGGCAAAATCCAATTTTTTTTTAAATTTTATTATTTTCCAATAAATATACATTTACAGTTCATTAACATGCAGTAATTACATGTTACAAAATTGTACAACAACAATTTTCTTGATTAAGCAGTGAATATATCAGAAAACTATACCCATAAACCATTTACCTCTACAACTAGTGAACTCCTGTCCCCTTTCCCCTTATGAGTAAATACAGAGTCCACAAATAACATAAACCCAAATAATGAAATACAGAGTCCACAATAACATTGGCTCTAGTCCTAAGAATTTGCAGTGAAGACTGCAAATAAAATTTACAGTGAGCACAAAATAACAAATAACAAAACCCAAATAATGAAATACAGAGTCCACAATAACGTTGACTCTAGTCCTAAGAATATGCAGTGAAGACTGCAAATAAAATTTACAGTGAGCACAAAATAAAAGAGATAACATTAACTGCTCATAGATACCTCCCGACCTTGGTACTTATATTACTCTCACCTTACCCTCTCACACGTCCCATGTATACTCTACCACATATACACTATTACATAT
Source organism: Cherax destructor (assembly GCA_009830355.1). NCBI lineage: Eukaryota > Metazoa > Arthropoda > Malacostraca > Decapoda > Parastacidae > Cherax > Cherax destructor. The sequence goes on along the minus strand of WNWK01037879.1, from coordinate 2,230 downwards.
ACAAGGCGCGTTATTTCTAACACGAAAACTTCACTACCATTAGAACACCTAGTCTTGTTTCTATTGTTACACAAAACGTGTTCTTGTACAAAATAAGTAGGAACCCCAACATAGGGTGAAAGACAAATAAACAAAAGTTTTTACAAGAATCACACTGTTACACACACTATAAAATGGCCCAAACATTATACAATTCAGCCGATAAGTGTCCACCACCATAAGAACTGTATGAAAACAGTGGTGAAAACCAAAAGACTTATGGTTATGATTTTTTCCACTACAACCTTGCCACCGACGGGTGTTCTTATATCCTTGAATATCCTACCACACAAGGTTTCCAGACTCCTTAACTCCACGGAAACTACAACTCGTGTTTCAGTACCATCTCTGTACAGAGTATAATCCAACACACCCATACCACTGTCACTACCACTCACACCATACCATACCACACCATGCCCCCTGGCACCAGAGGATCCGGCCAAACCCCTGCAAAACCCCATATGCCCCCCTCCCCCCTACAAGTACTCCAACCTCACATTCACACCACCACACACATATCCACGTCCAACACACTATTAATCTAGACAGTCACACGGTCCCCCAACTGTGATGTCATCCATCCCCCGTCCCCAAAGGGAAACCCCCTCTATCTACCTATCTACCTATGCCACTCCACCACACTACACCTACCCAAAGCTCCACCAGCTCGTCTGTCAAGCCCTTTCAAGACCTTATCTCCCTCCCAATAAACCCTGCACACTCAAGTTCCTGTACCCCTCTGAAAAGATCGATTCCCACTCCCTCCCAAATATCAAACGATTCCTGCACTTAGTGTGATATATACGGGCCGCCACAGCCCCCATCCTTTCCCCAACACTCACGTCCCTTAATTTCCACGACATGCACACAAAATCCACCATACTGTACAGTAATCCCTTTTTATCCCTATGTCTAACCCCACCCAAATCCAAGTAAATAGCCCATAACAAAGGAATACCCCCTCCACCCAAACCCCGTAACACCCCCCCATCCACCTACAAACCCCATCCAAAGTTTCACAAAAATATACCACATGCACAGCCGACTCCGGCAAGCCACACTTCTGACACCTCCCATCTTTCACCAATCCCATATGGAATAAATTCTCCCGTGACGCCACTGCCCCATGTAAAAAACGAAACATCAGCTCCCGGTCCCTCGCCGGCAACCGCAGATCCCGGAACCCCATCCATATCCCTTTCCAGTCATAGACCGGATAAAGCGCCTTCCCTTCCACCGCCTCCTCCCCAGCACCAAACCTCATTATAACCACAACGCCCAACCTTTGCGGCTCACGTATAACCAACAAGCACCGTAGCCAATCTCTGCATTGCCCCAGTTCCCTTGCGTGGATTCGCTGCCCGACCTTGGTCGCGAGCAGGTGTGCTGGCAAGGGTCTCTGGTGGACAGTGGCCACAACCTTTAGTTTCAATATGGCGGCGACGTACCGGAGGCGGATAAACACTGAGTGTATTGAAGTGCTGGTAGGAGCTATCTACCCGTCCAATGCAGAAGTATTATTGCCTGCCATAATTCGAGATGCTTATGGAATACCCATGGAAGATTTATATGGCGTAGCGCTAAATGGAGCAGCTAGGGTATTTGTGAAATTTGTGACCAGTGGAGCATATGAACGAGTGGTTGACGCTTATCAGGACAAGCGAATGGTCGTTAGTGAAGGCTTGAAGGGGAGGTTACGGGACGTGTTGGCTATGTATGTTTGGATCAGAATACGTAATTTGCCATTTGAGGCCGATGCAGTTGATGTGAAGAGGGTCTTTCAGGCATATGGTGTGATACATGCTGCTAACATCGGGAGGTGGACCCAGGGGGCCTATGCTGGTATGCCGGAAGGGTCGGTCAGTCTCAAGATGACATTGAGGAGACCTATACCATCGTATGTTCTCCTGCCGGACTTCCATACGCAAGTATATGTTACGTACGTGGGGCAGGTGCGAACGTGTAGGCTATGTGGGCAGCCAGGGCATATGGCTATGGTGTGTGACCGACAGGGGACAACAACCCAGCGACAACATGGTGCCATGATGCAGGAACAAGGAGAGACGACATTGATGGATGAGGCCATAAATCAATAGGAGCCAGCAGCTATGGGTGAGCTGATTAGTACTGGCAAGTGGAGCGACGTCGTGGAGGAAGAGGCGGAGGTGGTGTATCACTGCCACCGGTG
>WNWK01037878.1:0-18233 GCA_009830355.1 Cherax destructor | reverse complement strand
AGTATACTGACATTAAGGGGGACGTTAAAAAGGGAATAAGAAAAGCTAAACGGGACTATGAAATTAAAGTTGCTAGGATTCAAAAACTAACCCAAAAAGTTTTTTCCAGGTTTATAGAACAAAAGTTAGGGATAAGATAGGTCCCCTTAAAAATAACTTTGGGCATCTTACTGACAAGGAGAATGATATGTGCTCTATTTTAATAATTATTTTCTTCGGTTTTCACACAGGAAGACATTAATAATATCCCAGTAATTAATTTTACAGAGGCCCAGAAGAAGATAAATTATGTAATATCACAGTCACTAGCGAAATGATTATGAAACAGCTGGACCGACTGAAACAAAATAAATCGCCTGGTCCTGATGAGCTTTTTGCAAGGTTCTTAAGGAATGCAAATGGAACTCTGTGAACCAATATCTAACATTTTAATTTATCTCTTCAAACAGGTGTAGTGTCTGATATGTGGAAGATAGCTAATGTAATTCCTATTTTTAAAGCAGGGACAAGTCATACCGTCAAACTACGCCCAATAAGCCTGACCTCAATTGTAGGCAAATTACTAGAGTCAATTATAGCTGATATTATTAGAAGCCATCTAGATAACCATAATTTGATTAATGATACCCAGCATGGATTCACGAGGGGCCGTTCCTGCCTATCTAATTTATTAACCTTCTTCAGTAAAGCTTTTGAGGCTGTTGATCACGATAAAGAATTCGATATTGTTTATTTAGACTTTAGTAAGGCTTTTGATAGAGTACCGCACCAGAGACTGTTAAAGAAAGTGGCAGCTCATGGCATTGGGGAAAAGTGCTGTCATGGATCGAGTCATGGCTCACCAATAGGAAGCAGAGAGTGTGCATAAATGGGTAAATCCGAATGGGGACTTGTAACAAGTGGTGTTCCACAGGGGTCAGTCTTAGGCCCATTGTTATTTATAATATATATCAATGACCTTGATGAGGGGAAATTTCTAGTGATATGAGCAAATTGCCGACGACACGAAGATAGGTAGGATAATTGATTCAAACATAGATGTCATAGAACTTCAGGAAGATTTAGACAAACTTAATTCGTGGTCGAAAAGTGGCAGATGCAGTTCAATGTAGATAAATGCAAGGTTCTGAAGCTCGGAGTGTCCATAACCCAAGCACTTATAAGTTAAATAACGTAGAACTTAGCCATACAGATTGCGAGAAGGACTTGGGGTGATGGTAAGCAGCAACCTTAAACCAAGACAGCAATGCCTAAGCGACGTAATAAGGCAAATAGATTACTGGGATTTATATCAAGAAGTGTTAGCAACAGAAGTCCAGAGGTTATATTACAGCTTTATACATCATTAGTAAGGCTCACCTAGATTACGCAGCTCAGTTCTGGTCTCCATATTACAGAATGGACATAAATTCGTTAGAAAACATTCAGCGTAGAATGACTAAATTAATACATAGCATTAGAAATCTTCCTACGAAGAAAGATTGAAGACTCCTAAAATTACATTCACTTGTAAGACGTAGAATGAGGGGAGACATGATCGAGGATACAAGTGGAAAATGGGTATTAACAAAGGGGATATAAATAAGGTCTTGAGGATATCTCCAAGAGAGAACCTGCAATAATGGATTCAAGTTAGATAAGTTTAGATTTAGAAAGGATATAGGAAAGTATTGGTTTGGAAATAGGGTAGTTGATGAGTGGAACAGTCTGCCTAGTAGGGTTATTGAAGCTAGGACCTTGGGTAGTTTCAAATTTAGGTTGATAAATTCATGAGTGAGAGGGGTTGGATTTGAGTGGGACTCGCGCATGAGTGGGTAGAATTGTCAAAGCTTATTTCTTGGGTAGCATTGAAAATTGGGTTGAGCAAATATTCTGTTAGTGGGATGGATTGTGAAGGACCTGCCTAGTATGGGCCAACAGGCCTGCTGCAGTGTTCCTCCTTTCTTATGTTCTTATGTTCTTATGTTCTTATGAGTGGAACAGTCTGCCTAGTAGGGTTATTGAACATAAGAACATAAGAAAGGAGGAACACTGCAGCAGGCCTGTTGGCCCATACTAGGCAGGTCCTTCACAATCCATCCCACTAACAGAATATTTGCTCAACCCAATTTTCAATGCTACCCAAGAAATAAGCTTTGACAATTCTACCCACTCATGCGGAGTCCCACTCAAATCCAACCCCTCTCACTCATGAATTTATCCAACCTAAATTTGAAACTACCCAAGGTCCTAGCTTCAATAACCCTACTAGGCAGACTGTTCCACTCATCAACTACCCTATTTCCAAACCAATACTTTCCTATATCCTTTCTAAATCTAAACTTATCTAACTTGAATCCATTATTGCGGGTTCTCTCTGGAGAGATATCCTCAAGACCTTATTTATATCCCCTTGTTAATACCCATTTTCCACTTGTATACCTCGATCATGTCTCCCTCTTTCTACGTCTTACAAGTGAATGTAATTTTAGGGTCTTCAATCTTTCTTCGTAAGGAAGATTTCTAATGCTATGTATTAATTTAGTCATTCTACGCTGAATGTTTTCTAACGAATTTATGTCCATTCTGTAATATGGAGACCAGAACTGAGCTGCGTAATCTAGGTGAGGCCTTACTAATGATGTATAAAGCTGTAATATAACCTCTGGACTTCTGTTGCTAACACTTCTTGATATAAATCCCAGTAATCTATTTGCCTTATTACGTATGCTTAGGCATTGCTGTCTTGGTTTAAGGTTGCTGCTTACCATCACCCCCAAGTCCTTCTCGCAATCTGTATGGCTAAGTTCTACGTTATTTAACTTATAAGTGCTTGGTTATGGACACTCCCGAGCTTCAGAACCTTGCATTTATCTACATTGAACTGCATCTGCCACTTTTCTGACCACGAATTAAGTTTGTCTAAATCTTCCTGAAGTTCTATGACGTCTATGTTTGAATCAATTATCCTACCTATCTTCGTGTCGTCGGCGAATTTGCTCATATCACTAGTAATTCCCTCATCAAGGTCATTGATATATATTATAAATAACAATGGGCCTAAGACTGATCCCTGTGGAACACCACTTGCTACAAGTCCCCATTCGGATTTAACCCCATTTATGCACACTCTCTGCTTCCTATTGGTGAGCCATGACTCGATCCATGACAGCACTTTTCCCCAATGCCATGAGCTGCCACTTTCTTTAACAGTCTCTGGTGTGGTACTCTATCAAAAGCCTTACTAAAGTCTAAATAAACAATATCGAATTCTTTATCGTGATCAACAGCCTCAAAAGCTTTACTGAAGAAGGTTAATAAATTAGATAGGCAGGAACGGCCCTCGTGAATCCATGCTGGGTATCATTAATCAAATTATGGTTATCTAGATGGCTTCTAATAATATCAGCTATAATTGACTCTAGTAATTTGCCTATAATTGAGGTCAGGCTTATTGGGCGGTAGTTTGACGGTAGTGACTTGTCCCCTGCTTTAAAAATAGGAATTACATTAGCCATCTTCCACATATCAGACACTACACCTGTTTGAAGAGATAAATTAAAAATGTTAGATATTGGTTCACAGAGTTCCATTTTGCATTCTTTAAGAACCCTTGCAAAAAGCTCATCAGGACCCGGCGATTTATTTTGTTTCAGTACGGTAGTATCTCCCTGGGTGGTTGCTGTCTACCAACCTTCTACCACAGGACGGTAGTATCTCCCTGGGTGGTTGTTGTCTACCAACCTACTACCACAGGACGGTAGTATCTCCCTGGGTGGTTGCTGTCTACCAACCTTCTACCACAGGACGGTAGAGGATATCTCTCCAAGAGAGAACCCGCAATAATGGATTCAAGTTAGATAAGTTTAGATTTAGAAAGGATATAGGAAAGTATTGGTTTGGAAATAGGGTAGTTGATGAGTGGAACAGTCTGCCTAGTAGGGTTATTGAAGCTAGGACCTTGGGTAGTTTCAAATTTAGGTTGGATAAATTCATGAGTGAGAGGGGTTGGATTTGAGTGGGACTCGCGCATGAGTGGGTAGAATTGTCAAAGCTTATTTCTTGGTTAGCTTTGAAAATTGGGTTGAGCAAATATTCTGTTAGTGGGATGGATTGTGAAGGACCTGCCTAGTATGGGCCAACAGGCCTGCTGCAGTGTTCCTCCTTTCTTATGTTCTTATGTTCAGTCTTAATGACCGTCATGAAGTTAATAGGTTTCAAGCTGTCTTAACCAACCAACTAACGTATAGGATTCCTTCTGACGAGGATACTTCTTAATGCCAACCTAAACTTGTTAGGTCACTTATCCTATATTTTCCATTTCTTCGTGTTTGCTACTCACTTTAATTTTTTTTTATCTCTTTTTTTTATCTCTCTTTTTCCTCCTCCTCTTCTTGCCATCTTAATGGCTTAGTACAATAATAATTACCTGGGGTTGGGCATCTGGGTGATCTGTAATATTTATTGAAATTAGAGTTACAGCGGAGACAGATATAGCTATCACGTGAGTGTTATTCAGTAAATAGAGATAGCCAGGTGTATCACCTGGCTATCTCTATTTACAAGATGTGTCCGCCCACTGGTGTCTGTATGAATCCAATGCAAAGGCAGGGAGGAGGCAGCTGTGGCCAGGAGAGACCTCATGATCAACTCCGGCGTCATGCAGAGGAGCTCCCAAGGACAAATCATGGATTGGAACTGCGCTAAAATTATTGTAAATGAAATGTTGCACAACGGACGCCACTGTGAGCATTTTGACATTCTCTCCCACCACCCACTGCTGTTACTCCATCCCACATCAAAACATGCCACTATCACTCGTTACACTGTATACAAATCTCCTCTCGTGTCTCTGTATCAAAACTGATAGAGCCTCTGGTCTGCGAGACTCTCTCATAAAGACACCACACAAATTATTATTATTACTAACGTATACAAGCGATCAAATTTAATTCATTGTCATACCACAGGCGTTGTGTGATCCATAAGGGCTTAGCGCTAAATAATAATAATAATAATAATCTTAAGGATACATGTGTGTTGCACATGTGTCTTATTTATTATCCTGTGGGTATCGACTGCCTTTAATCTATATAAAAATAATAACAAAAATAATATATCATTATTGCAGTGTCTCTCTCTCCCAAGTGCCACTTGGCTCTGCATACAAGGACTCAGCTGATGGAGTAAGATGCTCTAGCTCCTGGAGTGTGATAACTCACGGCTCGAAACCTCTTACCTCGACGAGTCAATTTGTCAGTTAAATTGCTGGACTTTATTGCTGCTATGTTCCACTTGTGCAGTTTAATAAGCTCAGGTGTGGGACACATTAACGTCAGGTGTGGGATATTTTAACCTCAGGTGTAGGATATTTTAACCTCAAGTGTGGGAAATATTGACCTCAGGTGTGTCACATATTAAGGTGTGGGACATATTAACCTCAAGTTTACGATCTTAGCGTATGAAGCAACGACAGTTGCTTTTGTAAATAGCAGTAATTTAGACTGACTTAAGATAGAGTAGGTAGAATTAACGTTAAGTATAACACATTAATTTTAGCAAGGCTAGTAGTACCTGCCCATTAGCACGCTCAGGCAGTGCCTGAGCGTGCGTAATGGGGCAGGTGGGTTGCTGGGATTTGTATCAAGAGGTGTTAGCAACAGAAGTCCAGAGGTTGTATTGCAGCTTTGTACATCATTAGTGGGGCCTCACCTAGATTGCGCAGCTCAGTTCTGGTCTCCATATTGCGGAGTGGACGTGGGTTCGTTGGAGGGCATTCAGCGTAGAATGACTGAGTTGATGCATAGCATTAGAAATCTTCCTTACGAAGAAAGATTGAAGACCCTTAAATTACATTCACTTGTAAGACGTAGAATGAGGGGAGACATGATCGAGGTATACAAGTGGAAAATGGGTATTAACAAAGGGGATATAAATAAGGTCTTGAGGGTATCTCTCCAAGAGAGAACCCGCAATAATGGATTCAAGTTAGATAAGTTTAGATTTAGAAAGGATATAGGAAAGTATTGGTTTGGAAATAGGGTAGTTGATGAGTGGAACAGTCTGCCTAGTAGGGTTATTGAAGCAAGGACCTTGGGTAGTTTTAAATTTAGGTTGGATAAATTCATGAGTGAAAGGGGTTGGATTTGAGTGGGAATTTCACATGAGTAAATAAAATTATCAAAGCTTATTTCTTGGGTAGCATTGAAAATATTCTGTTAGTGGGATGGAATGTGATGGACCTGCCTAGAATGGGCCAACAGGCCTGCTGCAGTGTTCCTCCTTTCTTATGTTCTTATGTTCTTATGTAATGTGATCCTTTATTGACAACGTTTCGCCCACGCAGTGGGCTTTATCGAGTCACAGACAGATCTACCTGGAAAATGAGCAACATGGAGATATATATAGGGTACAGTCAGGTGGAGAATGCTGGGTCAGGTGGAGAAAGCTGCATGTGAGTCTTAAAAAGTAGTGTGATAGTTAAAAACATAGTGTGACTTAAAGGACCTGCAGTGTACCATTCTTGAGTTCTAGGTGGGATAGCGTTGAAGAAGTTTCTTGGCAATAGGTTCAGCTATGTTGTAGAAGCCGTTGTTCTGGTTGAAGTTGTTGGATATACAGATGAGTGATGATTCTAGGATTCTTCGGTATTGCGTGTTGTCTTCTCTGGCGATGAGTCTTGCGTTTCTCCACCTGACCCAGCATTCTCCACCTGACTGTACCCTATATATATCTCCATGTTGCTCATTTTCCAGGTAGATCTGTCTGTGACTCGATAAAGCCCACTGCGTGGGCGAAACGTTGTCAATAAAGGATCACATTATACTGCTTATGTGTTTATTTTTCCATTGTGTCGGTATTTTATACCATTTATTTCCACGGTAGTATCTCCCTGGGTGGTTGTTGTCTACCAACCTACTACCACAGGACGGTAGTATCTCCCTAGGTGGTTGCTGTCTACCAACCTACTACCACAGGACGGTAGTATCTCTTTGGGTGGTTGCTGTCTACCAACCTTCTACCACAGGACGGTAGTATCTCCCTGGGTGGTTGCTGTCTACCAACGTACTACGACAGGATGGTAGTATCTCCCTGGGTGGTTGCTGTCTACCAACCTTCTACCACAGGACGGTAGTATCTCCCTGGGTGGTTGCTGTCTACCAACCTTCTACCACAGGACGGTAGTATCTCCCTGGGTGGTTGCTGTCTACCAACCTACTACCACAGGACGGTAGTATCTCCCTGGGTGGTTGCTGTCTACCAACCTACTACCACTGGACGGTAGTATCTCCCTGGGTGGTTGCTGTCTACCAACCTACTACCACTGGACGGTAGTATCTTCCTGGGTGGTTGCTGTCTACCAACCTACTACCTAGGAGGTATAAGCATAGCCTTAAATTTGGGGTATATGTGCACTGCTATTAATAGGGTTATATACACTTTTGGTTGAATTATATTTACTGTTAGTGGAGGTTACACATACAGTAGGTTTGATGTTACGGAGGTTGAGCTTGAGGGGGATAAAAAAAAAAGTTTGCCGAGTTTGTCAGCTGCGTCAATCAGCCTTTGATGTCCTTCCTACCAAAGCCGCGCTCCAGGACACGTATTATTATTCAAAGCAAGTTGATGACTCGATAATGTCATTATTTATGCTTTTATATGTGGAAAGCGTTGCAGTGGGAGGAATAGGAAGGAATGGGGAAGTCTAGAACTGCAAAAGAGAAAAGAGGGAGAAAGAGGAGAAAGAGAGAGTGTGAGTTAGTCCAAAGAACTTCGTTGGTTGGTTGGTGTTCTATTTGTCAAGAAGTTATAGATCCATCTCCCAACTTTTCCTGTTATTCCTTTAACATGCATTTTGTGCGCCATCTTGAGGTTAATGATGAGTTGGGGGAAATATTTGATTTTGCCACCGAAGTGGCTAGTTTATTGTGCACCCCATATCCATCCTGTGGACGGTAGCGCAAGAGCATATGGATACACAAAAGGCCTAGGCACTAGGCCCCAAAGGAGTTAACAATTGTACATTTGGGTTTATATCTACATTTCAATTATCTGTTACAAGCAAATTTAGGAAATTTGCTTAGTACAAATGGTATCTTATTTCATGAATAAGATATCTTGACATGTCACATAGGTTATTATATTGTCTATCTCTATATTCCTCAATAAGTGCACAATTAAGCACATAGTGTTCCAGACAGTGACCATATGCCTGATCACATAATTTGCATTTAGTTTGATCATCATCTGTGTCTCCCAAACTGTCAGAAGTACCTGTAGCCAAGCCTAAGCCTGGCCACTACAACATCAGTCAGTCTGTTCACATTGCAAGTTGCTCCACAAACATGCCCATCTGTGCTCGCATTATCATGAGCACAGATAGGCACGTTCATGGAAATTAATTTGGATTTATATCTACAGTTCACTTATCTGTTACAAGCAAATTTAGGAAATTTGCTTAGAATAAGTGGTATCTTACCTTCACTAATAAGATATCTTGACATGTCACATAGGTTATTATACTGTCTATCTCTATATTCCTCAATAAGTGGACAATTCAGCACATAGTGTTCAAGACAGTGACCATATGCCTGATCACATAATTTGCATTTAGTTTGATCATCATCTGTGTATCTCCCAAACTGCCAGAAGTACTTGTAGCCAAGCCGAAGCCTGGCCACTACAACATCAGTCAGTCTGTTCACATTGCAAGTTGCTCCATAAACATACTTATCTACATTCATTTTATCATAGTGGGTTATAGATCTACTCAGGCTTCTAACTGCATTCCTATAGCTATCATTTTCATTATTTATTTCTCTCCTAATATTATTCCTAATGCTAGACACAGATATACCAAAGTTATATTCTACATTCTCCTTATGGGTGCTCTTCTTGGCTAACATATCAACTTTATCATGAAGGAGTAATCCAATGTGTGACGGAATCCATAGCACATTGGAGAAGCCAGGTATAGATACTCAAAAATCCGGGACAAAGGAATTAAAGTTGGGGGAAAGCGATCACAAATCACTTAGTTTCAATATATCAAGTCTTTGTCCCAGATTTCCGCTTGGCTGACTTCATGGGACTGAGAAATTACCTGGGTGGGCTATATTGGAATGACCTGACTATAGGTCAGGTAGGTGGTGTTGGTTGCCAATATGATGTGTTTCAGAGCATAGTGCTAGCTGCCCAGACAACTTTTGTTCCGAGTAGGGAAATTAGATCTAACAAAAACGATCCTAAATGGATAAACAATAGATTAAAACATCTCATTGGTCAAAAAAGAGGCACATATAGGCGTATCAAAAGAGGGGAAGAGCAGTTAAGAAATCAATATACATGTATTCAATTAAAGAGAGAAATAAAAAAAGGAATAAGAAAAGCAAAAAGGGATTATGAGGCTAAAGTTGCAAGGGATTCGAAAACTAACCCAAAAGGGTTCTTTCAGATATACAGAAGTAAGAGTAACTCAGGTCAGATCACTGAGTGATAAGGATATGTGTGAACTTTTCAACACTTACTTCCTCTCAGTTTTTACTCAGGAAGATACTAGCAAAATTCCAGTGATAATAAATTATGTAGAACAGGTCGATAATAAACTATGCATGATTGAGGTAACTAGTGACATGGTTCTCAGACAAATAGAGAAATTAAAACCTAACAAATCCCCAAGCCCTGATGAACTGTTTGCAAGGGTTTTAAAGGAATGTAAAGGGGAACTAAGCATACCTTTGGCTAATCTTTCTACATATTTACAAGGCAGGTGATAGGTCCTTAGCTTCGAACTATAGACCAATAAGCCTTTCCTCCATAGTGGGAAAATTTATGGAATCAATAATTGCCGAGGCAATTCGTAGCCATCTTGAAAGGCATAAATTTATTAATGAATCTCAGCACAATTTTACAAAGGGGCGTTCCTGTCTTACGAATTTACTAACTTTTTTCACTAAGGTATTTGTTGAGGAGGTAGATCATGGTATTGAATATGATATTGTGTATATGGACTTCAGTAAGGGTTTCAATAGAGTTCCACATCAGAGGCTATTGAGGAAACATAAGGCACACAGAATAGGAGGAAAAAAAATTTCCTGGGTAGAGGCATGGTTGACAAATAGGCAGCAGAGAGTTTGCATAAATGGGGAGAAATCAGAATGCGGGCACGTCACAAGCGGTGTTCCACAGGGGTCAGTGTTGGGCCCCTTGTTCACAATTTACATAAACGACATAGATGAGGGAATAAATAGTGATTATTTTTATTAACACATCGGCCGCTTCCCACCAAGGCAGGGTGGCCCGAAAAAGAAAAACTTTCATCATCATTCATTCCATCACTGTCTTGCCAGAGGGGTGCTTTACACTACAGTTATAAAACTGCAACATTAACACCCCTCCTTCAGAGTGCAGACACTGTACTTCCCATCTCCAGGACTCAAGTCCGGCCTGCCGGTTTCCCTGAATCCCTTCATAAATGTTACCTTGCTCACACTCCAACAGCACGTCAAGTATTAAAAACCATTTGTCTCCATTCACTCCTATCAAATATGCTCACACATGCTTGCTGGAAGTCCAAGCCCCTCGCACACAAAACTTCCTTTACCCCCTCCCTCCAACCTTTCCTAGGCCGACCCCTACCCCGCCTTCCCTCCACTACAGATTTATACACTCTCGAAGTTATTCTGTCTCGTTCCATTCTCTCTACATGTCCGAACCACCTCAACAACCCCTCCTCAGCTCTCTGGATAATAGTTTTGGTAATCCCGCACCTCCTCCTAATTTCCAAACTCCGAATTCTCTGCATTATATTCACACCACACATTGACCTCAGACATGACATCTCCACTGCCTCCAGCCTTCTCCTCGTTGCAACATTCATCACCCATGTTTCACACCCATAAAAGAGTGTTGGTATAACTATACTCTCATACATTCCCTTCTTTACTTCCATGGACAAAGTTCTTTGTCTCCACAGACTCCGAAGTGCTCCACTCACCCTTTTTCCCTCATCAATTCTATGATTCACCTCATCCTTCATAGACCCATCTGCTGACATGTCCACTCCCAAATATCTGAATACATTCACCTCCTCCATACTCTCTCCCTCCAATCTGATATCCAATCTTTCGTCACCTAATCTTTTTGTTATCCTCATCACCTTATTCTTTCCTATATTCACTTTCAATTTTCTTCTTTTACACACCCTACCAAATTCATCCACCAACCTCTGCAACTTCTCTTCAGAATCTCCCAAAAGCACAGTGTCATCAGCAAAAAGCAACTGTGACAACTCCCACTTTGTATTTGATTCTTTATCTTTTAACCCCACACCTCTTGCCAAGACCCTCGCATTCACTTCTCTTACAACCCCATCTATAAATATATTGAACAACCACGGTGACATCACACATCCTTATCTAAGGCCCACTTTTACTGGGAAATAGTCAAATTTTATGACACCAAAATAGGCCTTCCAATTTATTCTAATGAGGACATTAGAGCACTCCAGGATGATTTGAATAGACTGATGCAATGGTCGGAGAAGTGGCAGATGCAGTTTAATATAGACAAATGCAAAGTTTTAAATGTTGGACAGGACAATAATCATGACACATATAAATTAAATAATGTAAATTTTAATATTACTGACTGCGAAAAGGATTTAGGAGTTCTAGTTTGCAGTAATCTGAAACCAAGACAACAGTGCATAAGTGTTCACAATAAAGCTAACAGAATCCTTGGCTTCATATCAAGAAGTATAAATAATAGAAGTCCTCAGCTTGTTCTTCAACTCTATATATCTTTGGTTAGGCCTCATTTAGATTATGCTGCACAGTTTTGGTCACCGTATTACAGAATGGATATAAATGCACTGGAAAACGTACAAAAGAGGATGACAAAGTTAATTCCATGTATCAGAAATCTTCCCTATGAGGATAGACTGAGGGCCCTGAATCTGCACTCTCTAGAAAGGCGTAGAATTAGGGGGGATATGATTGAGGTGTATAAATGGAAAACAGGAATTATTAAAGGGGATGTAAACAGCGTGCTAAAAATATCTAGCCTAGACAGGACACGCAGCAATGGATTTAAGTTGGAAAAATTCAGATTCAGGAAGGATATAGGAAAGCACTGGTTTGGTAATAGAGTTGTGGATGAGTGGAACAAACTCCCGAGTACCGTCATAGAAGCTGAGACGTTGTGTAGCTTTAAAAATAGGTTAGATAAATACATGAGTGGGTGTGGGTGGGTGTGAGTTGGACTTGACCAGCTTGTGCTACTAGGTCAGTTGCCGTGCTCCTTCCTTAGGGAATGGGACCTAACCTGACTACCTTAAGGCATTGGCTTAAGCCGGTGAGTAAATTGGACCTGCCTCGCATGGGTCAGTAGGTCTGCTGCAGTTTTCCTTCTTTCTTGTTCTTATATTACATCATGGTCGCACTTTCACAAAGTCTGTGTATACTACATCTGCATTTTGTGCATCTAAGATCTTGTCATAGTGGTCCAGTAGTTGGGACAGGCAGGAGCGACCTGCTCTAAACCCATGTTGTCCAGGGTTGTGTAACTGATGGGTATCTAGATGGTTGGCGATCTTGCTTCTTAGAACCCTTTCAAAGATTTTTATACGGGACGTTAGTGCTATCGGTCTGTAATTCTTTGCAATTGCTTTACTGCCATCTTTGTGGAGTGGGGCTGGCTGTTGTTTTTAGTGAGTAAGGGATGACCCCTGTGTCCATGCTCCCTCTCCATAGAATGCTGAAGGCATGTGACAGGGACTTCTTCCATTTCTTGATGAATACGGAATTCCACGAGTCTGGGCCTGGGGCAGAGTGCAAAGGCATATCATTTATTGCTTTTCGAAGTCTTGTGGTGTTAGGATAATATTGGAGATTTTTGGACTGACCAAATTTTGAGTCTCGGTCATAAAATATTTATTTAGATTGTCGACCCTTAGTCTGGTTAACGGCTCGCTAAACACTGAGTATCTCACTCATTTATTTGCTGTTATCTGTGTAAGTCCCATCACGTCTAAGCAGGGGTCCAATATTTGGTGTTTTTGCCTTAGGTTTGGCATAAGAAAAAAAAAATATATATATATTTTTCAGTTTCATTGATAGCTTTAATTTTTTCCCGAGTTTCCTGTCTCCTTTAAGATTCCTTGCTTAACTTCGATATTTGTTATTTCTCTGACCAGTGCCTCCCTTTGTATTTCGGATATACTGGCCGCTTTCAACAACTCTGATTCTTTGCTTTCGCCTGTATAGGGATCATCTCTTTCTTTCTAGTTTACATCTTCTAGTCCTTTTTCTTGGGCATACCTCAAGTCATTCACCTTCCAGCCGTCATACTGGTCGGTTGTTGGCAGCTCCTCTGGTGGCGCAGTTGTGAGTGACTCATTTTCACCAACATGGCGTCGGTGAGCCATAGAAGAATAATCACCGTCTGCATAGAGGTCGTTAGAGGTGCTGTATATCCATCTACTGCAGCTGTGGTACTCCCGGCTATAATAAGAGAGACATATGGTATTGGAAATGAAGAATTGTATGGTGTAGCACTTAATGGTGCCTCCCGCATTTTTGTCAAACTGGTGACAGCAAGTGCATACGACAGAGTGGTGGAAAAATATCAAGATATCAGGATGGTGGTCAACTCGAGCATGGAGGTCAAACTGAAGGACATGTCACACTACTATACTTGGGTATGTGTATGTAATGTACTGTTTGAGGCAGACGAATGTGACATTAGGTCAGTGTTTAAGGATTACGGCATCATCCATTCGATGACAGTGGGAAGATGGACTGAGGGTCCATACCTGGTATTACAACCTCAGGTTCAATGGCCTGTTATCCTGAGTGTAAAAGGAAGCTTGGAGCAAAGAAACACAGTAGAAAATGCTTTGAATTTGTATTTCCTTTACCAAGCAATGATTATATATGACTTTTGTCTTTTCCTTCACCAATTAAATAGAAAAGGGCTTTTTACACATATGTACACTATATACAGAAAGAGCAGTATTTAGTGCATGCCACGGTTGTCAAGGCTAAACAGCAGCCAAAAGACAGAGACAACCTTCCACAACCAGCTCAATGCAGGAATTCCAATGACAAACTGCGAGTGGTATCCACGTCACCTTTGTCATTGTTAAACTTGCATTATAATTGGCTGAACCGAGTCGTTGATTTGATGATGGGGCCCCATCGCCAAACCCTTAACGATGGTTCGCTGGTTGGAGGGGAGCCTATGTGAGTGTGTTTGACATGCTCCGAATAAAGGTTACGTACTCTTTGCATGCAACACCCCCACCCCAAGAGGGCTCAGAACTAGGCTTCCACCTCAAATGGGTAGAGTGCCACCATGGCACATTATAATAATGGGACTGCCTTTCCCCTCAACCATCCCGCTCATTAGATAAAGCTAAACTTTTCTCGAGACATAAAGTCCGGCTTTAAACTTAAGAGTGAGACAGCAGACGTAGGGCTAACGTAGGTCCAAGGTGCCTGCGGACGGTAGCAGGACACCTCCCCGCTAAAAAAAAAACCCACTAGGGAAAAAAAATGGCTGGTTCCACCCAAAGTCCCTAACACATCCTAACTAAATGCAATGACTTCTGGACAACACATCAGCTAGCGTATTATTTTTGCCAGCGATGTGTATAATTTTTACATTGTAGGGTTGCAACCTAATACTCCAACGCATGAGTCTGGTATTGTTGTTTTTCATGTGTTGGATATACACCAGAAGGTTGTGGTTGCTGTAGATGGTGACCACCTGTGAGGACTGGCCCACGTAGACATCAAAATGCTCCAATGCCAGTAGTAGAGCCAGGGCCTCCTTCTCTATAGTGGAGTAGGCCCTCTGGTGTGGTTGGTATTTGGCCGAAAAATATGCCACAGGCTGCAACCCATCATCCCCAGATTGCAGAAGCACTGCCCCCACCCCAGACTCACAAGCATCACTCTGCAAAGAAAAAGGTTTTGAAAAGTCTGGAGACAACAGAATGGGTGCAGTACAAAGTAATCTCTTTGCTTTCGTAAAAGCATCTTGACATTCTGGGGTCCAATTAAAGGGAACTTTGTGACTGGTAAGTGAGGTTAGAGGTGCAATAATATCTGCAATTTTTTTACAGAATCTTCTATAAAACCCTACCATCCCTAGAAAACGTTAAAGGGATTTCCTGTCAGGGGGTACTGGATAATTTTTAATGGCCAGAATTTTTGCAAATTTTGGAGCCACTTTGCCACTACCTACTGCATGGCCCAAAAAATTAATAGTAGATTGGCCAAAGGATGACTTTGATAAATTAACAGTTAAATGAAAACTCTGGAAGGTCTCAAAGAGAGCCTTAAGCCTAAACACATGTTGGTCCCAAGTGTCCGACACAACAACTATATAATCTAGGTAAGCGGCCGTGCCTTCAAGTCCTTTAATAGCCTGATGGATAAGTCTCTGGAAAGATGCAGGAGAGTTTTTAATTCCGAAGGGGGTCACTGTATACTGATAATGACCTCCTGGAATTACGAAGGCAGAGATTTCCTTCGCCTTATCTGTTAAAGGTACTTGATAGTAACCTTTAAGGAGGTCCAATTTGGATACAAAAGTAGCCTTACCCACAAAGTCGATTACATCATCCAGACGTGGCAGAGGATAGGCATCTGCAACTGTGACCTCATTCACCTTACGGTAATGTGTGCACATTCGAAACCATCCATCAGCTTTGTTAACAAGGATGCACGGTGAAGCCCACGGACTAGATGACTCCTCCACTAACCCATGCTCTAACAGAAATTCTACCTCCTGTTGAAGTAGCCTCTGTTTTTCAGGATTAGCTCTGTAGGGAGAGAGTTTAATAGATTCAGAGTTTCCAACATCTACATCATGATATCCTAATGTACATTTTTTCGGCACATCCAAAAAAATATCAGGATAAGACTGTAGGAGCGCAGTTAAATTAGTTACTTGAGACTTGGACAAACCCAACATTAAAGGGTTAGGGTCCTTGAGGAGGACCGAATTTGGAAGCTTTACATTAATCTCAGAGTGCAAAGAGTCAGGGTCATCAGAGGCAGAGGACAGAGTCATTACTGGGACTTTATCTGGTGTATTAAAGGCTTTAATTTGATTATTGTGGTAAGTTTTGCTTTTTGAGGTCTTGTCAAGGGGAGATACCACATAATTTACATCAGATAATTTACTTACGATTTTCATTGGTCCCGTAAATCTAGCTTTCAAGGTGTGGCCAGGTATAGGCTCCTGTACCAACACCTTATCTCCTGGATGGAAGGAGCGAAACTGAGTTTCTGTCATACCTCTGTTTCATCGTATTCTGAGCTGCCTTCAAGTTAGCCTTAGCCAACTGACGTGCTACCTGCAGCCTTGAAGAAGGGTTGTGGAGGCGTCTTCTCCCATCCATCCTTCTTTGAGCACACGTACATTGTGCCCAAATATCAGCTCAAAAGGACTGTACCCTGTAGACTCTTGCACCGTTTCTCTCATTGCGAATAGCAACAGAGGAAGTGATTCATCCCAGTCTGTAGGAAAATACATGCAGAATGTTCTCATCATTGTTTTTAACGTCTGATGGAATCTTTCCAAGGCGCCTTGGGACTGAGGATGATAGGCAGTGGATAGGTTATGAACTATTCCTAGCCTAGTTAATGCTTCCCTAAATGCTTTGGCAGTGAAGTTAGTACCTTGATCACTTTGAATAGATTTAGGAATTCCAAAGCAAGAAATAAATTTAGTTAAGGCTTTAAGAATTGCTTTAGAGTTAATACTGCGCATAGGAACTGCCTCTGGATATCTAGTTACTCTATCCATGATTGTGAATAAGTATTGATTTACAGACTTAGCTTTAGGTAGTGGACCTACACAATCTATTATTAATTCTGAAAAAGGGTCTCCATTAACAGGAATGGGATGGAGAGGTGCAGGTTTAATGGGGTGTCCAGGTTTCCCGACCTGCTGACATTCTGGACAACAGCGAATATGATTCTTTACATCTTGCCTTAACTTTGGCCAGAAGAATTCCTTTGTTATTCTATACTGAGTTTTGGTAATTCCCAAATGGCCTCCTAAAGAAGAGTTATGGGCTATGTTTAGGATATGAGACCTAAACTTTCTGGGAACCACTAATTTATCTGTTTGCTGTTTTCCCTCCACCTCGTTACCAGTTTCAGTGCAGACTAAGTAATTATTTTTTAAGAGATATTTGACCGGGTGACCCGAAGTGGATTTACCCATAGCTGCCTCATTATTATTATAATCAAATAGAAGCGCTAAACCACAGGGGTTATACAGCGCTGCAGGTTATTGTAGGATGCAGGGAGAGTAGGTTGTAAGAGGGAGATGGATGATTAGTAGGGTATGGAGTGCAGCATGACGGTGGATAGTGCAGGGATAGAGGGTAGCAAGAGATCGAGGTAGAAGGGATTGAGGGAGGTGCTAGAGGTATAATCTTCAGAGTTTGTGTAGTAAGTCAGTTTCTGTCAAAAAGTCAACAAGAGAGTCAGGATTAAAGGAGGGTCCATCTGCAAGAAGGGAAGGTAAAGAAAGGGCCGCAGAGCGAAGACGTCGTTGAGGTAAATTCTGCGTGCTCGTTGATAGAGTGGGCAGTCCAGCAGAATATGTCGAACAGACACTGGAACCTGACAATGCTCACAGAGAGGGGCAGGGAGCCTCTCCATGAGATACCCGTGAGTAAGACGAGTGTGGCCGATGCGAAGACGGGAGAGTGTAGTCTCCCAACCTCGACTTGGTGACAAGAAGAAGGCCAGAAACCTATAACCGGTTTAATAGAATGAAGTTTGTTATTCAGCAGGTCAGACCAGCGTTGTTGCCAACGGGTGCGAAGGTGGGTAGCAATGACCGCAAAATAGTCCGTGAAAGGAACACCTCTATATGAAACTGGAAGGTCATGTACTGCTGACCGCGCAGCAGTGTCTGCCTGTTCATTGCCCTGTACGTCAACATGACCAGGGACCCAACAAAAGACAATATCTTTAACTGCAATGAGGTGACAGTCGCCCCGCACGCTTTTTAAAAGTCACCCAAAAAAACAATGCCCCAAAATATTGGGGGGAAAACAGATGCCAGATTTTTTAAAAAAAGGGCAGAAAAAGGTTTGCCAGAACACATCCCGGGGGAACACCTTAGCTTGGAAAAATTTCCGGAGAGTTATTATTTCCGGCCCCAAAAATGTCTTTCAGTTAAAAAACCCTTAAAAAAGAATGGTAGGTTGCCCGGGGGCCCCAAGG